>APFE031490448.1:65899-83299 GCA_000404065.3 Pinus taeda
GTTTAATATCCAGGATAGTAAACCGGTGAAGGTTCCTATTCCTGTAGGTGTGAGGTTATCTGCTTAACAGTGTCCCAAGACACAAGAAGAGGAAGAGGACATGTCCCGTGTTCCATATGCAAGTGCAGTCGGTAGCTTGATGTATGCAATGGTCTGTACTAGACCAAACATTGCACATGCAGTGGGAGTATTGAGCAGGTTTATGTCAAAACCAGGGAAGGAGCACTGGGCAGTAGTGAAGCAGGTTTTTAGGTATTTGCGTGGCACTAGTGATTATGGTTTGTGCTACCAAGGAAGACCAGGATTGGACAGAGAGTTGGATATTCGTGGCTTTGTTGATGCGGACTGGGTTGGAGATTTGGATCAGAGAAGATCTACAAGTGGGTATGTGTTTAACCTATTTGGATGTGCAGTTAGTTGGATGAGTAAGAAGCAATATTTAGTGGCACTATCAACTACAAAGACAGAATACATGGCAGCCACTCATCCAAGAAAGGAAGCAGTTTGGTTGCAAAGATTATTTTCAATTATGGGATTAGTACAGGGAGCTATAAGGATAGACTGTGACAACCAAAGTGCAATTTTCTTGGCAAAGAACCCTACATATCATTCAAAGACAAAGAACATTGATGTTCAGTATCACTTTGTGAGGGGGATAGAAGACAAAAAGGTGTTGCTAGTAAAGGTGGAAACTTTGAAGAATACCGCAGATGCATTGACAAGATCAGTGAGCTCTCAGAAGTTCTCTTGGTGTAGAGAAACAATGGGTTTTGCAGGTCTAGATAAATGACTAAGCTCTCTTGTGGCCCCTTGTGGAAGGAAAACAATAAGTGAGAGAATGTTGGGTTGTGTTATATTATTTCCATGACTAGCCCACGTAGTTAACTAGGGGATTAGAGGGGGGGTGTAGCCCCCCCTTCGTTGCACCTATTGTGTAGCGGGGGGGTCACAAGGGGTTTAAGCGGTGCAAGTAACCCCCCTTTATGGGGTCTGGGGCAGCGCCCCATAAAATTTTGTTTTTGGACCCTATATTAGGTTGGGCAGACCTACGTATGGTTTTGTGCATGATTTTCGCACATGGTTTTGGACGCGATGGTTTTCGATCCATGGTATTGAATGCTTCGGCATGTATAAATATGTATTGTATCATTGAAAGGAACATAATGAAAAATCAAGCTGGTAGTCCCGATTTTGGGATCCAGGGGAAAATCTCTGTGTATATGTGTTTTATGTGTTATTCTCTCGCATTGTTTATTTTCTGTGTTTTAGAATTCGTATGCAGGTAATTTCTGTACAGGGTTCAAACCTACAAAAACCACATTTCCACTCCAAAATCCGCTAATGGAGCAAGAAATTCGCCGCACCGCGGACCATAACCTGTCAATTTTATCTAAAATCACAATTGATGAGTGTCTCTGAGTGGGAGGTCTTGTTAACACAACAAAACTTTGTGATTGCGATATCGACGGACTCGACGGGAACTTAAACTGTTACATATAAAATCTTGCGTTTGGGTCTTATTGCTCATAGCAATTGGCACGAGAACATAATCGACGATATGGCGGATCCGTCGAGACATTAAACTGCAATATATGAATTATCGAATCTAGGAACCCAATCGCAAATCTCAATCGACACTTTCAATCAACAGATACCAAAACCTATACCACCGTGATATCAGTGGACCCACCGAGCTTTGAAATATAGTGTATAGCATATCACATTCGAGGACAAATCACAATTGACGTTATCGGCAATGAAAAACACACACACACACACACACACACATATATATCGGTGGGTATTGGGTGTGATATGTGATTGAGATATATCTCATCACAACCCTGACTATGTCGAGGGCCGATTCTTAACATTATGTGATACGCGATTGTGATCACATCACATTGCAACTTGCTCTATGCCGAGGAATGATTATTTAACCCGAACCAATTACCACTGTGATATGTGATATGTGAGGGCCGATAGCACGCTGCCACTTGGTGCCTCCTCATTCACTGAATACCTTGCCACATCATCCCAATCCTGCCATGTAGACAAGTCAAACTTGAACTTTGATTTTCTCTAACTTTTGCATATGGACTCGGATTTGAGTGTCGTTCACACTATTGGATTCAGAATGATGAGCTCTTCAATATGAAGTTGAGTGTGACAAGATTCTGACACTTTGATTTTTGAGCATAATTTTGAGCACCTGATCACTCCTCCCCACTGGAAGCCTTTTGGACCCAAAAATATTTATATTCAATTATTGAACATATGAGGGTACTATTCCCTCATGTTCCCCACTTCAATCCATTTTCCCTTTGATTGATGTGTTCCTTTGAGACCCACCCAAGGATAATCGATACTTCCCCTTTTTGTTCTCCTTGTCCTTCTGTCAAATATAGTGTCCTGCTGAAGCACATCAAGGAATTCTGGAGAAAAGTATTCAATATATGGAATTTTAACATTCTCCTTGATCTTCAATCAAAGGAGGCTCATACAATCTTAAATTCTCAACATTAACAACGGAATATATTTTCATATATGAAGGTAAATCAAGCTTGAAAGCATTATTACCAATCTTTTCCAGAATTTTAAAAGGACCATAACGGATTGGTTTCAACTTTTTACCATCACCTTGAAGCCTTTCCTTGCTAATGTGAAGCCAAACTTCATCACCTAATTGAAACTGATGATGCACACGATGCGTATCATTTCTTTCCTTATACTTACCTTGACTCTTTTCTAGTTGTTGTTGAATTGTTTGGTGAATCAACTGAATTTGCTCAATGAATTTATTTTCTTTGTCTATGTCACTATGTCTATCTACAACTACATCTTTCTCAAATATGAAATCCAAAGGCGATTTAGGAAAATAACCAAGACATGCCTCAAAAGGTGAAGTTAGAGTAGAAGAGTGTTTTGCTCGGTTGTAAGCATGTTGAATATAATGCAATTGTTCATCCCACAACTTAGGATGTTTTTTGAAATATCCTCTTAGAAAATGAATAATTGTCCTATTATACACTTCAATTTGACCATCTGTTTGTGGATGGAAGGTTGTACTTTTATTTAATTCAGTGTCCATCAAGTTCCATAAACTTGACCAAAAATTCCCAACAAATTGAGAATCACGATCACTTACAATAGAAGTAGGCAATCTAAAATGAACCCATACATTTTGAAAGAAAAGTTGAGCTATTTGTTCCGGTGTAATTTTCTTTCTACAAGGCATTAATATGCACATCTTGCTGAACCTATTCACAACTACATACAAATAATCATGACCTTCCCTTGATAAGGGAAGACCTCCTACAAAATCCATAGAAACACTCTCCCATGGACGTGAAGGTAATAGAAGTGGTGTGCACAATCCTAGCTTCCTATTACTAGCTTTACTGACTACACACAATGAACAACCATTGACAAAACGTGACACACTTTCAAGCATATGAGGTCAGTAAAAATACCTTTGTAAGATTTGCCACTGTTTTAGTTACATCAAAATGTCCAGCAATAAGAGAAGTGTGCACTTTCCTTGTGACATTTACTCTCTCTCCCCATGGAACACAAAGTTTTCCCAAATAATACAACAGAGTATCATGCACATGGTAGTCTAATTCCTCAACTTGGTGGCCTTGACTCAAATTTAAATATATCTCTTGAAAGTTAGCATCATGTGCATATTTCTCAACATAACTTTCCGGCAAAACATAATGATTCTTGAGTAAAACGGTTGCGTTAACAATCAGTCTAGAAATCATATCATCAACTCTATTATAAATACCTTTCATGTACCTCATTACCAAGTCAAATTGATGTAAAAATCCCATGCAATGAAAGTGCCTTGATTGCTGCAATTTTGTTTCATATTGCAAATATTGCAAAGGTTGATGATCAGTGTGAATAATGGTTTCTTTTCCCATCAAGCAATGCTTCCATTTCTTCACACTTTTCACTAATGCATAAATATATTTATCATACGTAGGATAATTAATAACAGCAAGATTACACATTTGAGAATGAAATGAAATGGGCTTACCATCCTGTAAAATAACTACACCCATTGCGTAGTCACTTGCATTTGTTTGTATTTGAAATCGGACAATTCTAAAACTGGCGTTGAACTGATATTTTGTGTTAAAGCATCAAATGATTTTTTTTGTTTGCCTCTCCACTGGAGGACAACCTTCACGCTGGTCAAAGCATGTACTAGTGTTGCTATGGAAGAGAAATTGGCAATGAACTTCCTCCAATACTGTGTTGCTCCCAAAAAACTCCTTACTTTTGTGACTGATTTGGGTATTGGCCAATTCAAAATTACTGAAACTTTAGATGGGTCAATATTCAACTCAACTCCTCCAACTATATGGCCAAAATACACTAAGGAATTTTTCCCGAATTCACATTTAGATATATTCAGAAATAACTATTCTTTTCTCATGACATCCAAAGCTTTCTTCACATGCTTGACATGCTCTTCTCATGACTTATTAATATCAAAATATCATCTAAATAGACAATTACCAACTCATCAAGAAAGGATCTTAAAACATCATTCATAACTCTCATGAATGTAGTTGGAGCGTTGCAAAGACCGAAAGGCATAACCAACCACTCAAACAATCCCTGTTTGGTTTTAAAATAAGTCTTCCAAATATCCTCCTCAACTATTCTAACTTGATGATATCCACTTCTCAAGTCTAATATAGTGAAATATTTTGTATTCTTCAACTAATATAGAAAATCATCTATTTTGGGAAGTGGGTATCGATTCTTTATGGTAATTTTATTCAAAGCTTGATAATATACACACATGCGCTAGGTTCCATCTTTCTTGGGTACCAAAACAATTAGTGAACCACATGGCGAAGTAGAGGGATGAATTACACCTTTATCTAACAATTCCTGAACTTGCTTCTTAATTTCTAAACTTTCCAAAATCGACATTCGATACATATTGATATTTGGTAGTGGACAGTGTTATTGTAGCTGAATTTCGTGCAGAATTCCCTTTTTTGGTGGCAATCCCTTTGGTTCTTGAAACATGTCTTCATATTGATTGACCACATCAACCAATTCAGCCTTTAGCTTCACATCACAACATGAAATGGATTCATGCTCCGTGTCATTCTTCTGCTTGATCATAAGGAGCATGAGACTCTTGCTAGAATTGACCAATCGCTTCATTTTCCCCGCGCTTGCCAAAGACAAATTACGATTTCTATGATGGGATCTCACAATATACTCCACTCCATCTTTGAACAAATGATATTTGTTCTCATATATATGGAAAACCACTTTCCTACCATATAAATACGAGCTTCCCAAGACAATCCCAAAAATATCCAATGGCACGACGTCTAATTCGACTTCATCAACGAAATTAGAAGTGATTGCAAACCTGAAAATGCATTTCCATGTGAACTAAAAATTAGCATCCTTGGTTATCCAACCCAATGGATACGGTTTATGATAAGGCATGGTTTCCATATTCAACTTCTTGACCAAGTCTATAGAAATTAAATTTGCTTGGGATCCACTATCAAACAACGTATCAATTTTGGTTTTTTTGGAAATAACTTGGATATGGAACAACTCTATTATGTTTTACTCCTTTGAAACATTATTGGAGTTATTTGTTGCACTGGTTCTTGTCACGTCTTCCTCTTTTCTTGTCTTTGCCACAACAATCCCTTAGTGGTTGTGGCTGCAATATTTGTTTCATCACCTGAGTCAGAACCCAAGTCTTGATGTGCAACAAAATTTGTCCTTTGTTTCCCTTTATTATTATATTTCTTCGGTCATAATTCTAGATGAAGCTTCCAACAATGCGCTTCATCATGGCCCTCCTTGGAATAATTATTGCACATGGGTTTCTCCCCTTCTTTCTTAATAGAAGAATTTTTATTCTGCTTTCCTTTTAATTTCTTCCCTTTCTCACCACTCTGGAATGGCTTCTTCTTACCTTCTTCTTGTACATTTTTCCCTCTTTCTTCGAGGTGTGTAGCTTGAACACAAACCTCATCAAGATTCATGGGACTAAACATAAGAATGGTATGTCAAAGATAGCTATGAAAACCTCCTATGTATTTCAGGAAGGTATCTTGCGACTGTAAGTCTACTCCTAGCATAAGAGCTCTTCTCCTAAAATCTTGAGTATACTCTTGCACATTTTGACCTTTTAATTGTCTGAAATTTTTCCAATTCATGATAGGTTTTTTCACATGAGCTAAAGAGTATAATTTTCTTTTTATAATGATAATGAAATTAGGCCAAGTAAAAGAGACCTTACCATGGTTTTTGATATCGTCTTGAGTCCTTTCTTCCCACCAAATGAGTGTTGCACCTCCATTCTCAATGAAGCCAACTAAATTTTGATATGATCCGCTTGAAGGTTCTGAATTCTACAATACATCTCCAACTGACGAATCCAGTTATCCAACTTCTCTGCATTCACTTCACCATTGTACATAAGCAAATCAAATTTAACATCAAGCTTTAGAAAAGGTGATTTACCAGTTCCTTTTGTAGAATGATGATGAGTATGAGTATGGGTTACCATAGTAGACGAGGGTGAAGATGCTTGTGAAGTAGAAGATGAAGAAGAGGGTGGAGAGGGTGGAGGTTTGTCTCCATTCCCATTACCTCCTCCTGAAGAGCCTTCTTCTTTGGGAGGTTTGGAACTTTCTCATTGAAATGTATTGTTCCTCTCTTCATGGAGGACCTTCACCATCTCTATCATATCAAAGAAATCCTTTCTTAAGGTCTTCTCATTCTATGTCATGATAGGTTCTCCTTCATGAGACATGATCTCTTGAGACTCAACTACAAGTTATGCAACTTGAGGATGTACTGGTGTAGAAGACTTTGGCAACCTTGCTCTTCTTCGACTTGACCCAATTTTAGGGCTTTCAACCAAATTTCTTTCACCTCTTTTGAACTTTAACCTTGTAAGAATGACATAAACTTGCAAATAATTAAATCCTTCTTTCACAAAGCAAATCTAGTAAGCAAAAACCAGTGCTCTGATACCAACTTGATCTGAAATGGACCAGATTAGTAATGTTGTGATAATTCCCCATTCAGAATAAAATCCAATATGCTTATCATTTTCTTATCAAGTGCTTAAGGATTCAATATTTTTGCTTAATTAACTGATTCCCATGAGAGTTTCTTATGTAAATGTTAGAAAAAATTTAACATAAAACATATGCTGAAGAACAACAAAATAATAGCAAAGAAAATCAAAATACAACACACAGCAAGAACATGATAAAGGAGTTTGTAGGTTTTAACCCCGTATAGAAATTACCTGCATATGAATTCTAAAAAAGGAAAATAAACAATGGAGAGAGAATAACACATAAAACAAATATAAATAGAGATTTTCCCATGGATCCCAAAACTGAGACTACTAGATTGATTTTTCATTATGTTCCTTTCAACATTACAGTGCATATATATACATGCCGAAGCATCCATAAACCCCAATCCATTAACCTTGGATTAGAACATAAACGTAGTTCCCTTGACTAGATCTACAAAATACCATGGGCTGAAAACCATCGCTCCCAAAAGTATGTGTGAAATCCATGCACAAAACCATAGGTAGGTCTGCCCACCTAATATAGGGGCTAGTCGTGGAAAGAATATAACACAACCCAATGTTCTCCCACTTATTATTTTCTTTCCACAGGGGGCCACAGGAGAGCTTAGTAATTTATCTAGCCCTGCAACACCCATTGTTTCTCTACACCAAGAGAACTTCTCAGAGCTCACAGATTTTGTCAATGCATCTACAGTATTCTTCAAAGTGTCCACCTTTACCAGCAACACCTTTATTTCTTCTACCATATCCCTCACAAAGTGATACTGAACATCAACGTTCTTTGTCTTTGGATGATAAGCAGGGTTCTTTGCCAAGAAAAGTTAACTTTGGTTGTCACAGTCTATCCTTATAGCTCGTTGTACTAACCCCATACTTGAACACAATCTCTGCAACCAAACTGCTTCCCTACTTGCTTGAGTGGTTGCCATGTATTCTGCCTCTATAGTTGACAGTGCCACTACAAATTATCTCTTACTCATCCAACTGATTGCACCTCCAAATAGGTTAAACACATACCCACTTGTAGATCTTCTCCGATCCAGATCTCCAGCCCAGTCTACATCAAGAAATCTACGGATATCTAAAAATATGTCCAATCTTGGTCTTCCTTGGTAGCACAAACCATAATCACTAGTGCCATGCAAATACCTAAAAACACGCTTCACTATTTTCCAATGATCCTTCCCTGATTTTGAAATAAACCTGCTCAATACTCCCACTGCATGTGCAATGTTTGTTCTAGTACAAACCATTGCATACATCAAACTTCCAACTGCACTTGCATATGGAACACGGGACATCTCCTTTTCCTCTTCTTGTGCCTTGGGACACTGTTGACAAGGATAGGAAACTTCACCGGTTTACTATCTTGCATATTAAGCCTCTGCATTATTGTCTCGACATACTTCCTCTGGCTTAACTAGAGCTTCCTCTTTGCCTAATCCCTCTTAATTTCCATGCCCAAAATAAAGTTTGCAGCACCAATATCTTTCGGGCTGAATTTGGAGGACAATTGGATCCTCAAATCCTAGATAATTTCTTTGTCATTTCCAATTAGCAACATATCATCCACATACAAGACTAGAAAAATAACACGGTCACAAATTAATTTAAAATACACATAGTGATATGCTTTGCTTCTAGTGAAGCCAAGTCCCCGTATAAATGTATCAAATTTCTAATACCACCTTGGTGACTGTTTTAACCCATACAAAGAATTTTTTAACTTGCATAGCAGTTATTTCTTACCCTTCACCGCAAATCCTTCATGTTGCTTCATGTATATCTCTTCCTCCAGATCCCCATGAAGAAATGTTGTCTTCATATCCACCTGTTCTACCTCAAAATAAAAAGTAGTAGAAATAGATAAAAGTAATCTAATAGAAGCTACCTTAGCAACAGGAGAAAAAATATCACCAAAATCAATTCGCGGGACTTAGGAATAACCTTTTGTTACCAACTAAGCTTTATATTTCTCCACTTTTCCTTCTTCATTCGTCTTCTTCTTGAACACCCATTTTTTGCTAATGGGTTTCCTTCCAGCCAATAACTCCACCAGATCCCAAGCCTAATTTTTGTGCAAAGATGCCATTTCATCAACCATGGTCTCTTTCTAGAGTTTTCCATCCTCTAAATTTATTGCTTCCTTCACAGTTCTGGGATCATCATCAGTAATAGATAAAGAAAAATTTGAACAGAAAGTAGACGGACTAAACCTCTGTGGCTGGCTTCTTTCTCGAACTGATCTTCTCACAACCAGAGTTCATGGTTCTCCATCTTCTAATTCCTCTAATGCTCTAGAGTCTGATTCTTTCTCCTTTAGCTCAAACCCTATCTTCTCAGGTTCCTTTGATGGGACTTTGTGTTTAATAACATCTTTCACCTCTTTAAACACCACATCTCAGTTGTACACAACCTTCCTTGTTACTGGGTTCAAAAGCTTATAGCCTTTTAAACCATCCTTATACCCAATAAAGATGCACTTTTCAAATTTACTATCTAACTTTGTTCTTTTCTCCTTTGGAACATGTACATATGCATCACATCCAAATACCCTCATATCTGAAAGAGATGGTTTCTTAACATTTGATACCTCTTGTGGAGTCTTATCCTCCAACACTGATGAAGGTGATCTGTTGACCAGGTAACATGTAGTCTCCACCGCCTCTGCCCATAATTCTTGTCCTAACCTGGCACCATTGAGCATGCTTCTTGCCCTTTCCATCAATGTCTTTTTCATTCTTTCTGCAACTCTATTTTGCTCAAGTGTGTATGGAGCAGTCTTCTGCCATGCTATACCACACTTCTTACAAAATTCTTCAAATTCCTTCTTGATAAATTCTCCATCGTTATCTGTCATCAACACCTTTATCTTATTCTCTGTTTGGTTTTCCACCAAAGCCTTAAATTCTTTAAACCTGTCAAAGACTTCAGATTTATTCTTGAGGTAATATATCCATGTATTCCTTGAGAAGTCATCTATAAATGATATATAGTACACAAAATTACCCAGTGATGGAATCGACATAGGTCCAAACACATCACTGTGCACAAGCTCTAATATCTGTTTCTCCCTCTTACCACCAGAGGGGAAAATCATCTGATTCTGCTTCCCATATACACAATTTTCACAGAAATTAAAATCCAGAGAGCTATTAGACATACCTTCTACCATACCTTTACCATGAAGTATTCAAAGACCATTCCCTCCAATATGTCCAAGCCTTTGATTCCATAGCATGGTCTTTTCTCTAGAGACCACTAGATTTTCTGCTCCACTTTCAAGAACCACAGAACTATTGCACCCATCAATAACAATGCTACCTTGCATCTTGTACAGAGTTCCAATCCGAACTCCCCGCATCAATACCAATTCTCCCCAAACCATCTTGTAGGTATCTTTCTCGAACACTGTTTTTACACCTATATCATCCAACTTGCTTACAAAAATCAGATTTCTGGCTAATGCAGGAATATGCAGAACACCCAGAAGTGTTCTAATCCTTCCACCTTGCAAATTCAACTTGAATTTTCCATGACCAAATAGCCTTCCTTTCAAACCCTAAGAAGACATCACCACCATCATATTTATCATACTCGCAGAACCACTCTCTATGGGGAGTGAAGTAAAAGGATGCACCTGAGTCAATCAACCATGCCTTATGATCTACATGTGTACTTGAAGAAGAAGCCAAGTACACATCCCCATCTTCATCTGACATGGTTTTTTCCTCTACAGAAGGAGCATCATTAGATCCCTTTCCTTTCTTAGGAGCTTTATATTTACAGTCCCCTTTGTAATGCCCTTCCTTTCTGCATGTCCAGCACACCTTTATAGGCTTTCTTGGAGATTCAGATCTCCCTCTCAAGGACTTATTTTTGTTTCTTTGCGAGGACCGTACTTGTACAGACAAGGCATCACCATTCTAACTCTCCATATTTTTCTGTCTCATCTCCTCCATCAACAAGGATGAGACTATTTCATCAAACTGCAAGGCAGTTGCATTACTACCTATTGCATTAACCAGACTATCCCACGAATTTTGTAGAGAACACAACAAACTAATGCACTTATCCTCATATGAAATTTTAATATCAATAGATAATAACCTACTTGCCACAATATTAAATGCATTCATATGCTCTGTCACCGAGTCTCCATCTTTCATCTTTAGGTAATACAACTTTTTCCGTAGGAATAGTTTATTCACCAGAGACTTATATTAGGACAAAGTCCCTAACTTGTCCCACAAAGCCTTCGTCGTAGCTTCCCATGATACATTCAGCAATACTAAATCTGAGACACACAATCATATTGTCCTTTTTGCCTTCCAATCCAACTTCTTCCATTCTTCATCTGACACTCCCATTGGTTTAGTACCTAGATCTACTATGATCCACTGATCTTTATCCACCAACAGATCCTCCATCTTGAGTTTCCACAACTCAAAACTATGACCTTTAAATTTATCGATCTCTATCTTTCCACTGCTTGCCATCTTCTTTCACCACTAGAATCGATCCCACAGATCTCCCATGAACAGGGTCTACCACAGGCCCGAGCGAAACCCCTCAGCAACAAAGGCATCCCCTTGAAGCCAAAACAACTCTGATACCAAATGTAAGTTTTAACCCATACAAAAATTACCTGCATACAAATTCTAAAAAGGGAAAATAAATAACAGTGAGAGCATAACACATAAAACAAATATACACAGAGATTTTCCCTTGGATCCCGGACTACCAGATTGACTACTTAGGACTACCCTGGACTAGAACATAATCGTAGTTCCCTTGATCAGATCTACAAAACACCATGGACCGAAAACAATCACGCCCAAAACCATGTGTGAAATCCATGCACAAAACCATAGGTAGGTCCGCCCACCTAATGTAGGCTAGTCGTGGAAATAATATAACACAACCCAACAGAGTTCACCCTTCTAGGGCTACGTCTCCTTGGTCCAACTTCCAATGGATTAGGCCTCTCTATTATTATCAAATTACAACAAAAGTGTGTTTACAATGCTCATATGCCTTTGAAACCTATCTCAGTGAGTTCATAATACTAAAAAATGGCCATCTAGCCTCTTTTTTCATCCCATTTGGATAAGAACTGAAGAAGTTATAACTTCTCATAGTTCTCCCACTATTTATTCCACAAAATGCTCTAAATCTGACCAAAAATCACATTTCTGCTCCAAAATCCACTGATAGAGTGAGAAATTTGCCACATCGTGGGCCATAACTTATCGGTCTTATCGCAAATTGCAATCGGCAAGTGTTTGCAGGTGGAAGGTCTTGTTAACACAATAGAACATTGCGATTACAATATCGGCGAACCCAATGGGAACTTAAACTGTTACATATAAAATCCCGCGTCCGGGGTCTTATCACTCATCGTAATCGGCAATCGATGCAGTAACATAATCGGCAATATGGTAGACCCACCGGGACATTAAACTGCAACATATGAGTTATCGCATCCGGGAACCCAATCACAAATTGCAATTGACGTTTTCCATCGACGACTACCAAAACCCCCAGCATTGTGATATCAGCGGACCCGTTGGGTTATGAAATATAATGTATAAAATATCGTGTCTGGGGAAAAATCGAAATCAACATTATTGGCAGTCACACACACACATATATATTGGTAGGTATCAGGTGCGATATGCAATTGTGATATATCACATCGCAACCTTGATTGTGTCAGGGGCCGATTATTAACATTATGCGATATGCAATTGCAAACACATCGCATTGCAAACTGCCCTGCTCTAGGGGCCTATTCTTTAAACCGAGCCACTTACCGCTGCAATATGTGATATGTGAGGGCCAATGGCGAGCTGCCACTTGGCGCCTCCTCATTCGTTGAAGACCTTGCCACATCATCCCAATATTGCCATGTAGACAATTCAAACTTAAACTTTGACTTTCTCTAACTTCTGCATATGAACTCAGATTTGAGTGATGTTCACACCGTTGGATTTATAATAACGAGCTCTTCAATCTGAAGCTCAGTTTGACAAGATTCTGACACTTTTATTTTTGAGCATAATTCTGAGCACCTGGTCAAATCCTTTGGGCTCCTGAAGCATCTCACCATATGTGTTAACAACCTCATACAAATCAGATTTTAACTTTGCATCACATCATTGGAAAGATTCATTTTCAACATTCTCTTTGGGTTTTATCATCAAGAGTACAAAGTTCTTACTAGCATTGACTAACCTCTTCATTTGTCTATAATTTACAAGTGACAAATTCAACTTCTTGTTATGTGCTCTAACAATGTACTCAACTCCATTTTTAAACAAGTGATATTTGTTCTTATGGCAATGAAAGATGACTCTCTTATCATACAGATATGGGCTTCCCAAAATAATAACGTAAATATCAATTGGAATAACATCAAGTTATACCTCATCTATAAAGTTTGCAGTGATGGCAAATCTTAATTTACATATTTTTATCACATGTGATTTTGCATTGTCACATATCCAACCTAAAGGATATGGTTTACGATGAGGATATGTTTCCAAATTCAATTTCTTGACAGTGCCTTCAAAAATGAGGTTTGCTTGTGGACCAGTTTCAAACAATGTATCTATCTTAGTATGTTTTTAAATGAATCTAATGTGGAAAATATATATTCTTATTGGATAAAATTGCCTTCTTATTGCAACAAAAAAATTATTCCAAGAGGATAAAACCTTACCATGTTTCTTCATGTCCTCTTGATTTTTGGCTTCCCACCAAATTAATGTTGCACCTTCCAATCTAAGAGAAGCAAGTTGAATCTTGGTTTCATCATCTTTGATTCTTTGTATCCTGCAATACACTTCAATCTGACGAACCCAATTATCCAATCTTTCTGCATTTAACTCTCCATTGTACATAGGCAATTCAAAATTAATATCAAGCTTAAGCAAAGGATTTTTACCATGACCCCTTGGGGAATTTGGAGGTGTTTGTGAAAGGGTAGAAGAAGTTAAATATGAGAATGAGGATGAGGATGGAGGTGAAGGTGGTGGTTTGTCACCATTCCCTCCATTCCCTTTTGGAGGCTTGTATCCTTTTCCTCCATTTCATTTTGGAGGCTTTGAGCTCTCTCCATACAATTTGGAATTCCTCTCCTCATAAATAACCTTAACCATCTCACACATCTCAAAGAATTCTTTTCTAAACGTTTTCTCATCTTCAGACATCCCTTCAGGACCTTCTTCATGTGCCATGGCTATGGAATCTTGAGGTGTGTTTGTTCTCCTGGAAACAATTTGAGATCTTGGCTCTATAAGTTCTCATTCTACTCTTTTGAGCTTCAACCTTGTAAGCATCAAAAGAACACTTGCAGACAAATCAAACCTTCATAATAACCTATTTCTATGATACCAAAATGATCTGAATATGTAAACTTGAAGATTTTTAACAATTTGCAAGTGAAATTTATGTGTGTTTTGGGAAGAGGCTCAATTTACCAAACACATAAAACAAGTGGATTTAACCACAATTTATATCCAAATAGAGACAAAATAAGCATATCTAACACATAACACAAAACATGATAAAGGAGTTCACCCCTGGGCTACATCTCCTCGTCCAACTTCCAATGCAGGGCCTCTTTCATTAAGTGCTCAAAAGTGTGTTTACATGTTTTTAAATATCTCAAACAAAAAAATTGATGTCTCCAATGGATCCAGCACTATAAAAATTGCCCTTTTTGGTTCTTTATGCACATCATTTTGCCAAAAATTGAGCAAGTTATGCCTGTTTCTAGTTTCTGCTCAATTACATAGTTAATCATCCTTGAATTTGCCCGAAACCTAGCTTGTATACCCCAAACTCGAAATCAGCAAGAAATTAAAGCCTACAATCTCGCCCAATGGGTGAAATTGTAGGATGGTTAGTCTGCCCATTAATCTCCCTGTCCCGAAAATTTCGGTCATGTGATGCACATACGACCGCGTAAGGGGCCTAAATTCGAGCCCCTTTTCCATGAGGGGTCAAGCTACCTGAGGCTAGCCCTTTTCAATATCCACCCGTGGTCTTGGATTGGCTCTCATGTATGGTTTATGGGAGGGCATTGTGACCATGGGGTTGGGGCTAAGCCCTGGCCCTTGGTCCCACCCCTTAGTTCTGAGGGTGTAGAGACTAGGGCTAGGGCTTAGCCCCAAGCCCAACCTCCAACATACAATGTGTTAAAATTTAAATGCCATCCGGATCCATAACCTCTTAAGAAACATGTGCATGGCATGTTGGTGTGGGCCTCTGTTGTTTGTTGCCAAGTCGTGGGTTCAATCCCTTGGAGGTCAATTTTAACCCAAAAAAAAAATTAATGCCTTGTTTGGAGGCCACGTGGCAATCACCCATTGGCCCACGTGGCCCTCCTTCATTGGTCCAAAAAGGAACCTCAATCAATCAAATTGTGCCTTCACAAACCAATAAACAAGTGAAACTTGTCAACATATAATTGACCAAATTATACACAGTCATATGCTCAGCCACCTACTTAGTTAGTGTACAGACTGTTGGCTAGGTGTACTTGCAACTTCGAATTTTAAAATTTTTGTTGTTTAGAAAATCAATCAGAACATGATATCAGGAGCATACGATATCCGTTTTTAGTGAATCGACTTGTGTTGGATTTAGATCATCGGGATCTATCCAATCGTACAAGTTTCGATCAACTTTTAGCACTATGAATTTTTAGCACTAAGCTAATCCCTTGGATCATATATCCACATTTGCACAAATTGTTCCAGGAAAGAATGTAGTTCCATCATACAAGCTGGCAAAATATGATGCTTTCTAAAGGAACAGGTGATTTCCAAAATGCTTTGAACCTGGGGTATATTCGAAACCTTGGTGAGAGAAGTGTCTATAACATTTTTCCACCACCATCGAGTGATTCTGAAGATTCTCGTCCCATTTGAGGGAGTCTCCACCTATTCTTCGACATAATCATACATCCCTCAATATATTTGTAAAAGAATTCCAAATTTGGGCGAAATGTTCTATCAAGCCGAGCTATGTTTTCTCCCTCCATGTCAGATGTACCCCATGCCACTCATTTATCACCCATGCCAATAAGAAAATACCTCATTGATGTAAAGCTTGCAATACGTTGATTGGGAGTCCATAATCTGAGTCAAAACCCATGATACTTTCTCTTCTAATCATGATCTGGTTGCCACCTCCAAATGGCCATTTGATGTGCTGTAGAAAGAGTAATTTTTTTTCTAGAAACTCCTCCAAATGTATGAGCCTTTTTTTATGCATATTTCTCCCCTACGAAACCAGTCTAAAAGCAACTTACCTTTTAGATATTTTCCAATGAAGATCTTATGCATAATGCCTTCACCGAACAAAGCTCTCCACAAGGAATTTATAAGGAGAAATTTCCCAAATATTTTGGTGTTGAGGATACCCCATACATCAATTTCTCGTGGTCTGGTGATGTCGTCCCATTTTATCACATCGAATTTTCCTCTACCTTCTGATACCGAGCACAGAAAGTGTGCCATGACAAATTGTATCTCGTTGCATATACAAGTAGGTAATGCAAAATGGTGCACTCAATATATGGCCATATGTTGAAAAACTGACCGAATCAAAGTGAATCTACCTCCCAAGGAGAGAGATTGGTGTGTCCAACACCCCAATTTTTCCCTGAATTTTTGTAGCAATCAAGACCAATTATGGACCCAGAAATTATTTGGCTTCAGCTTATATCCTAGGTATGTGAAACCATATTGAAGTGGTTCGAAAGCTACCCGAAATGTATCCCCAATTTTTATAATCTCATTGATATTGTCATATGAATGTATAAGAGTTGACTTATGTCCATTGGGGATCAAGCCAAACCAAAACAACGAAATATGTTAAATAAACACGAAAAATAAGTGGGTAATACAAACCTCATTGTTCATCTGAATACCCCTGAAGTAACCACCCGCTTTTGCCAGGTTTATCTTTCTACTTATCCATTCATGTAGGCTTAAGTAAACCTATTGTAAAGTTAAATTTATTTATTACCTGTTTTTAAAGGCATTAACTTATGTAGTAAAGGAAACAGTTCCAAATTGGCAACATCTAAATCACATAACATATCACATCTTTTTCAATGTATGTTATTCTCGCATATGCTAATTATGGGGTTTCTTTTGCAATATGTGGTGCACTTGCTAATATATATCTGCGTGAGGAATATATATATACTATCATATTGTTAATATTCATCATGTTACTTGTGGGAATTGAATATGCGTGAAGAGAATTTC
>APFE031490450.1:3705-16376 GCA_000404065.3 Pinus taeda
ATTATTATTTTTGTATTATTTTTATTAGTTCTTATTATTTATTATTGATTATTAAGGGAGGGATGTTACATTTTGGGATCCAATGGGAAATTTCTATGTATATGTGTTTTATGTGTTATGCTCTCTCATTTTTATTTTTCATGTGATTTAGAATTCGTATGTAGGTAATTTCTGTACGGGGTTAAAACCTATATGGTCCAAGGTGTTTTTGATGTTGTTTTGGATTCTTTA
Organism: Pinus taeda; assembly: GCA_000404065.3. Taxonomy (NCBI): domain Eukaryota; kingdom Viridiplantae; phylum Streptophyta; class Pinopsida; order Pinales; family Pinaceae; genus Pinus; species Pinus taeda. The sequence continues at coordinate 3,937 of APFE031490450.1, forward strand.
AAGATTTGTTTCATCCCGATACAGTCAAGGTTCTTTGTTAGTCATTTATGGATCCGATTCGGATCATGACCTTCCTACTGAAAAAGCTTTTGGACCACCAAAAGTTGGTTTTCTTCAAGCATCGACTAAGTGAGGAAACTGTTGTCTCATTTGTCCAATCTCAATCCACTTCGCATTGCTCAGCTTCAAACACTTAAACCCAATCCTGAGGTATTCCACTTGTCCACTATGCGTCATCCTTACCTTCCTGTCCAACACTGTATTTTCTTGCAACTCATTAACATATTCAGGTAGCAGGTCGTCAACAGAAGGTAATTGACTCTGCTCTTCAGGGCCCTCAATCATTGATGGCTCAAACAACCTCAAGAAATCTGCATTCATGACTGAGTAGATGTGCATGTAAGCTAGTAGCTCAAGGCGGAAGGCATTTTCACCAATTTTTTCAAGTATCTTGAAGGGTCCATACCTTATAGGTTTTAGCTTTTTACCTTCACCTTGCATCCTGTCCTTGCTTATATATAGCTAGACTTGGTCTCTAACTTGAAAAATATGCTCCATCCGATGCTTATCATGCCTAGCCTTGTACTTGGCCTCACTCTTTTCCAGCTATTCCTGTACTGCCTAGTGGATCTCCTGGATCTTTTCAATGAACCTAGTTTCCTTGTCCACATCACTGTGTCTATCAACCATGGTATCTTTACCAAAGACAAAATTCAAAGGAGACCTTGGCATGAAACCAAAACAGGTTTCAAAAGAAGATCTCTTTGTAGAAGAGTGTTTGGCTCTATTATAAGCATGCTACACATAACACAAGTGTTCATCCCAAAGCTTAGGGTGCTTGCTGAAATATCCTCTCAGTAACTGGATCACCGTCCTATTAACTACGTTTGTCTGGCCATTTGTTTGTGGATGAAAAGATGTGCTTTTCTTTAACTTGGTGTCCATTAGTTCCCACAGACTTGACCAAAAATTCCCCACAAATCGGGTGTCTCGATCAGATACAATAGAAGTGGGTAATCCAAAATGAACCCATACATGTTCAAAGAATAATGTTGCAGTTTGTTCAGTTGTAATCTATTTACTGCAGGGTACCAAAATACACATTTTGCTGAACCTATCCACAACAACATATAGATAATCATGACCTTTCCTAGATTTAGGCAGTCCTCCAACAAAATCCATGGAAATGCTTCCCCAAGGGTGAGAAGGAACTGGCAAGGGAGTGTACAAGCCTAGTTTTCTATTGTTGGGCTTGCTTTTAGCACACATAGCACACCCCTTTACATATCTAGAAACTGTCTCACTCATTTTTGGCCAATAGCAGAACCTTTGCAGTTGTGCAACTGTTTTACTTACCCAAAAGTGACCTGATATCAGAGAAGTGTGTGCTTCCCTAATTATATTTACTCTCTCAGTTTGTGGAATACAGAGTTTCCCACAATGATATAAGAGTCTGTCCTTCACATGATAGTCCAATTCTTCTACTCTTTTGCCTTGAATCAAAGTTGCATATACATCTTTAAAGTCCATATCCTGATCATACTGTTCTATGTAGCTTTCATGCAGCACAGAATTATGCTTAAGTAGGGTAGATGCATTTATAATGGGTCTAGATAACATGTATGCAATCTTGTTATGTATCCCCTTTTTATATCTAATGACTAAATGAAACTATTGTAGAAACCCTATCCATCTGTAATGTCTTGATTGCTGTAATTCACTTTGGGAGTGTAGGTATTGAAGTGGTTGATGATCAGTACGTATCACTATTTCTTTGCCCATTAAGTAATGTTTCCACTTTTTCACACTCTGAACTAATGCATACAATTATTTATCATAGGTAGGATAGTTAACTACTGCAGGATTTAAAGTCTCAAAATGATAACATATGGGTTTATCGTGCTGTGTCAACACTGCTCCCATTGCATAGTCATTGGCATAAGTTTGGATCTCAAATGGTCTTTCTCGATCTGTCAATGCTAGTACAGGTGCTGTACTAATCTTTTCTTTCAAGGTGTTGAAGGCTTTCTGTTGTTTGCCTCCCCACCGAAACACCTTGTTCAATCCTATCAAAGCATGTAAGGGAGCTTCAATTGAGAAAAAATTTGAAATGAACTTCCTCCAATACTGTGTTGCTCCTAAGAAGCTTCTCACTTCTGTAGCAGACTTGGGTTTAGGCCAGTTTATGATCACTGCCACGTTAGAGGGATCTATTTTCAATTCACCTCCCCCTACTATATGACCCAAATAATTTAGAGAGGATTTGCCAAATTCACATTTGGAGAGTTCAACATAATGTTTTTCTCTTTTCAAAACATCTAATGTCTGCTTAACATGCTTTAAATGTTCTTCCCACATTTTACTAAAAATAAGAATGTCATCCAGATACACAATAACAAAATCATCAAGAAAAGGTCTCAGTACATCATTCATTAATCTCATGAAAGCAGCAGGGGCATTGGTCAAGCCAAAAGGCATAACCAGCCATTCACACAATCCTTGCTTTGTTTTGAAAGCAGTCTTCCATGCATCTTGCTCTGCAACTTTGACCTGATGGTATCCACTGTGTAAATCCAGCTTGGTGAAATAAACAACTTCCTTCAATTGATCTAAAATATCATCTATGTGAGGAAGGGGATAACGATTTTTTATTGTTATCTTATTCAGTGCCCAGTAATCAATGCACATTCTCCACGAGCCATCTTTCTTTTCCACTAGAATGATTGGTGACCCACATGGTGATGTGCTAGGCCTGGTGAACCCTTTGTCAAGCAACTCCTCCACCTGCTTCTTGATTTCAACATTCTCTAAAGCAAACCCTATACATCCCAATGTTAGGCAAAGGAACATCTTACTGCAAAATAATATCATGTACTATTCCCTTTTTGGGTGGCAAACCTTTAGGTTCTTGAAATAAGATATCATACTTTGAAACAATCCTTTTTATATCATCTTGGTGATTAGCATTACAACCCTCAAATATATTGGTCTTATCAGGTGTTTTTTCTTTACAACCATTAGTAAGAACCGTTTGCATGAATTTATCATTCTTTTCGTCTGTCCTGAGTTTATGAGAGTATAATTATTCTTGAGCTTGTGAGCTCTTACAAAGTATTTGATTCCATCTTTAACAAGTAGATACTTGTTCTCAGCTCTATAGAAAATAGCCTTTCTATCAACAAGTAAGGACTATCTAAAACAATTCCACATATATCCAAAGGAATTACATCTAACTCAACCTCATCTACAAATGCAAACCCAAAAGAAAACTTGAGTTTGCACTGTCTAGTCACTTGTACTTGTGCTTTATCATTCAACCAACCTAATGGGTATGGTTTCTTATGAGGTGTAGTTTCTAATCCAAATTTCTTTAAAATTGCTTCAGAAATTAGATTTACTTGTGAGCCACTATCAAACAAAGTATCAATCTTTTGATTTTTGGAAACAACTCGAATATGGAAAAGCTCATCTCTTTTTCTCTCATGTTCTTCATCAATAACATATTGAGCAGAATTACTAGTAGATGCTTCAAAATTCTTACCTTTTATACCTGTGGCTGCAATGATTGTTTCATCTCCTGAGTTTGACCCCAAATCTCTCTGAATAGCTACAACAATCTTCTTCTTCTTGCCCTTGGACTTCTTAGGTCTCAGCTCTAGATGCAGAATCCAACAATGCTCATCATCATGCCCCTCCTTTTTACAGTGAGTGCATGAAGCTTTTCCTTTCTGTGTGGTGTTAGCCTTCCTTGCTTTCTACTTCTGCTTCCTTTTCTCCTTGCTCTTGCTTATAGTGGGTTGGGATGGTCCCCCAAGTTCTAGATTTCCATTATTTCCTCTAGCTTCTAGATGATTAACTTGTACAAATACCTCATCTATACTAGTGGGATTAAACATGAGGATGGTATGCCTCGTGTAGCTATGTACACCACTAATTTACTTCAAAAGAGTCTCTGGTGAGTCTAATGAGATACCCAACATCAATGCTCTCTTTCTAAATTCTTGAGTATACCCTTGCACAGTTTGCCCTTTCAACTGCTGAAGAGTTTGCCAACTCATCATGGCTTGTTGCATGTAGGCCAATGGATAGAACTATTTTTTGATTGTAGCAACAAATTCACTCTAGACAGACATGGTCTTACCATGCTTCTCCATATCAGCTTGTGTTCTGCCTTCCCACCAAACCAAGGCAGTGCCTCCTAGGCATAGGCTCGCCAGCTGAATCTTACTCTTGTCTAAGTCTATGTTCTGTACTCTGCAATACACATCAATTTTTCTAATCCAATTGTCCAACTTTGCAACGTTTAGCTCTCCATCATATATAGTCAAATCAAATTTAACATCTAGTTTAATCAAGGATGCTTTATTATTATGCACAGGGCTATTAGGAGGTGTAGGAAAGCTTTGTTCTTTCCCTTTCCCTCTTGAGTGGTCATGGGAATGAGATTTATCTTCTTCTTTATCTCATTTAGAGCTTGATGAATCTTCATCCTTATGCTTTCTAAAGTCCCTATACATTTCTTCTACCATAGACTTTATAGCTAGGAAACATTCTATGAATTGAGGGTCTAGCCCTATAGAACCTTCTTCTGACATTGTCTTCAAAGAATAGACTCGCCCAATTTTAGGATTAGTTTCCACCAACTCTCCTTCTCCTAATTTGAGCTTTGATCTAGTGAGCATTCGCAGCTAAACCAACACAAGCTTGTCTAACCTTACAGCCTAGATATTTGATACCACTTGATCAGATAATCACTCTATGAGTGACCTCAGTTGAAGATTTTTTAAACAAAAGGTATTACAGACTCATGTGCTGGTGTGTGTGTTCTATGTTATTGAAACAATGGATCGATCAGATTGTCAATACACATAAAATAAGTGGAAAGACAACAGAAAAATACAGTAAGCAACCCAAGACACAAATGGTTTTTAATAAGGAGTTCACCCTATTCTCCAGGGCTACGTCTCTAGTCTAGCTTCAGTGGTGGCCTTGTTTTATTGTGTCTTACAGCAGAGAAATTACAATACGGGGACTCATTATGAGTTCTCTTGAAGCAGATTTTGCTAGGTAGGGTGTTCCTTGTATTCCCCAAGCCACTTAGAGTTCACAGACTCTTTTTCTTCCTGCCAGCTCTGTGACCCTTGGTCTACAATGGAAAGAGCCAATGTGATGCTCAGTCCAGACAGATTCCTTTATGGGAAGGCTTGAATCTTCAAGCTCTCTGGTGCTCGATGCTACTTATGGTCAGATCAGCCCTCTGTCTCCTCTACTTGGCTTTACTGTTTTCTGTGTTCAGTCCTCCTCTCTGGGTTCATTGTTCACTATCTCTCTTGGTCGCTTGGAATCCTCTTAAAATCCTCCTTTTTTCACTGTCTCTATTCATGGCTTTAACCATTTGATCCCTATGCCTGTTCGGTTCCTCTCCCATCTACGTCGATTCACCTTCTGCAGCTGTGCTTCGAGTTCCCTGTTCGGTGTCAGCATGAATACTCAGGAAGTGGCCACGTGTCTCCACCTAACTGGTGCCAACATGCATCGTCAGTTTGTTTCTTCCATTATGTCATGGATACATTCCTTCTCCACTGTGGTGGTCAAATGGATTCTAAATCCCTTTAAATCATGGCTTAATTCCCTGTCAATTCTACTTCTTTCTATCAGGCGCAATCTCAGCCATCTGATCTGGGCTCCTCCAGATCCAACATCATACACACGTCAAGCGCGGTTGACTTACTTGACCGATAGTGCGTAATCACGGTGGTTTTTCTCTCACCTCCGCTGCCACGCGTCGATCGCTGAGTGGGATCGCTCCGCTCTCCTCCAAAACCTCTTACCGTTCAAGGGTGCCCCAACCAATACTATCGATTTTCTCGAGCGTGGGTCCCACCTTTGTCCTTTAGCACTTTTTGTTTCTCTTCCTGCGGTTCTCCAGCTCCTAATGTGACCGAGTGCTTAAGGCTTTTCCATTTTAGCCTTGTTTTCCCAACGATCCTCACCTCCTTTTCCAGATCTGAAAATCACCTTGTTTTCTCGATCTGGGGCTCCCAAGGGCTACTTTGGCTGTCTGCAGGTCTCCATGGGCCTTGGTCAATGCGCTTTGATCGAGGTCCTCATCGTTCCATGTCAGCTACCATGGCCACTGGTCCAGGGTGTTTTTGATGCTATTTTGGATTCTTTAAAGATTTGTTACATCTTGATACAGTCAAGGTTCTTTGTCAGTCATTTATGGATTCGATTCAGATCACCACTATCCATTCCAAGTAGACATTGGGATTTTATTATAATGGATTTTTTTTGGGGTTACCTCAAACATAGAGAGGAATCACTTTAATTTATGTGGTTGTGTATAGGATTTTTAAAAAGGCTCATTTTATACCTTGCAAAAAAAATCACTGACGTAGTTAGTGTTGCAAATTTATTTTTTGAAGAAGTTTTAAAATTGGATGGTCTTCTTAGAACCATTGTTTTATACTAAGATACAATATTTTGAGGTCATTTTTGGAGCTCCTTGTGGAAGAAACTATGCACCAATTTAAATTTAGTTGAACTTACCATTCACAAATAGATGGGAAAACAAAGGTTGTGAATAAAATTTTGGGAAACATCTTGAGATGTTTAGTAAGTGAACACCCCAAGAAATGGGAACAAGGGGTTACTGAAGTTTAATTCTCTTATAATGGCTCTCCTAATAGAAATACTATAATGAGTTCATTCCAAACATTATATAAAATGCACTTGAGAGGTGTTTATGAGTTGAATAATTTGGGAAAACAGGAATTTAGGAGTGTTCAAGGTAAATATTTTGCAACAACTATGTAGGGGTTGCAAGAGAGGGTTAAATGGTTGCAACAAGAAACCAACAACAAGTAAAAAAAATATACAAGATGGAGACAACTGGATTTTGAAGTCCGTGACTTAGTAACGACACATCTCATAAAGGGAAGGCTTCTTAGAGGGACATACAAAAAATGAAACTTAATCATATTGGCCAATGAAAAATCTTACGGAAAAATACTTCCAAGGCTAATGAATTATAGCTTCCAAAAGATATTGGTATTTAATCAACTTTAAATGAAGCAAGTCTATCTCCATGTAGGGAAGCTTAATGTACCTAGAAATGATGAAGGCTAGATGTCAGTCCATAAGATAACTTCTCAAATGAATTGTTATTTTGCATTAAGGACAATCATAGATATATGCATGGAGGGAGAGACTCTTGGGCTTCATCTCCCAGTGTCTCTTAATATTATAACTCTCCTTATTTTCTATTTATATTATTTTACATATTCACCCAATCCTAATGATTAGGTGTCAACATTCCCCCCTTAATCTAAAGGGATATTGATGATTCCAAGCCTTGTTCTGAATCTTTCAAACTTTTCTCTTCCAAAGACTTTGGTGAAGATCTCCACAATATTCTCATTTATGGAACAATGGCATAGATGGATTGTATTCACCTAAAGATGATGTCGAATCAGATGGTATTTTGTACTAATTTTCTTTGTTCAATCATGGAACTTTGGGTTCTTGGCCAACTTTATTGTAGAAGTGTTGTCAATCATAATTTGATTTAAATTCACTTGTTTCACCTGCAAATCTTCCGTAATTTTCCTAAGCGACACAATTTCCTTTGCTTCTTTTATTTTTGCCACATATTCTCTCTTTGTGGAATATACTCAAACTGATTATTTGTGTGACCTCCAGGAGATAGATCTTGATCCAAGACTCATATCATAACCAAAAGTATATACCTTAGTTTCTTCATATCCATCAAAGTCTAAATCAGAGTATCCAATCAAGCTTATGTCACCCGCTTGTGTATATTTAAGTCCAAAGTCTTGAGTTCCCTTCAAGTACTTTAGAACTCTTTTAGTAGCAGACCAATGTCTCTCACAAGGCTTTTGCATAAACCTCTAGAGGATTCCAAAAAATAATGAAATGTTTGGTATGGTAGTACTCAAGTAGTTGAGAATTCCAAAAAGTCGTCTATACATTGTTTCATCCTCAAATTATTTTCCTTGAGTGGATGTCAACTTTAAGTTTTTTTCCACTGGACTAGTCAAAGGATTGCATTGATCCATGCTAAACTTATTCAACATATCTCCAATGTACTTCTTCTAAGACAAGAATATAAGCTTTGGATGTTGAGTTAATTCAATAATAATATAGTGGTGAACATACCCCAAGTCTGTCATTTCAAAACCTTTCCTCAATTTCTTCTTTATGGATGCAATATAGCTCTCATTGTTCCCTGCCATGAAAATATCATCTACATACACCACAAGATATACAAATGTTTTGTCAAATTTCTTGACAAACAAAGCTTCATCATTAAGATCATAATGTTTGAAGTTGAGTTTTAGAATATTCTCTCTTAACTTCTCTATGAAGCTCATGGTTCTTACTTAATGCCATAAAAGCATTTTACAAGCTTGCATACTTTATGTTTTTGACCCTTCAAAACAAATCCTTCTAATTGTGACATAAAAACGTTCTCTTTCAAATATCCATTCAAGAAAGTATTTTTTACATCCATTTGATGGACTTTCCAGCCATTTTGAGCTACCAAGGAGAAGAGTGTTTGTATGGTATCCCATTTTGTTGTGCAGGAAATAGTATCCTCCTAGTAAATCTCTTCCTTCTGTGTAAAACCTTTTGCCGCAAGCGTAGCTTTATGCTTGTGATGTGAGCCATGAACTTTATACTTGTTCTTGCAGACCTACTTGCCAGCTATTGATTTGGTTCCTAATGGAGGATCAACCGACTTCCAAGTGTCATTCTTTATCAAGGCATCATAATCCTTTTGCATCGCTTCCATTCGTCATGAGAAGCAACTTCTTTGAAGGAAGTTGGTTCAAAATATGAAGATATATTTAGTTCACAATCATAAGAAACATCCATATCAACAGGTGAATCAGAACCATCTACATCACCTTCATTTTTCCGCATTAGATTTATTTTGCCTGTCTTTCCAACCTGATCAGGATGAACACTTTCAAGTGTCTTTGTCATCAATTTTGGACGACCTTTTTGAGATGTTCCAAGCTTCTTAGTCAATTGACTTGAGACTGAATCAATATTGAGTCTCCCAATTCTTTCAATCACATCACTGAAAGTGTCATCAGTGGTTGGAGGTTCATGTGGGGGAGAGAGTACTTTTGGTGTCTAAATTTGCTTATTTTTACCCACTTCTTTACAATGTTTATTATATCCATTTTATGCCATTGCTGGTTAATTTATATTCTAAACCACGCAACTATATCCCTTGTCATGTCTTTGTGGATCAGTAATAAATGAAGTATGGTCATAGGGGATTATCACCTAAGGAGCTTGCTAATTCAGTTGTTCTTGCATATTTGGACAAAGAATTACTAGGACTATGGTTTAAAGAATGATGACCATCAGGCTGAAGACATTATCCTAGGACGTCAACTGTAACGATGCATCAACCTATCAATCAATGCACTGCTATCTTTATATTTTTTTTTACTTTGGAAACAGCTATGTAATTATACCCAGACAACTGTTGTAATTCTAGGGGTTGTTATTGTTAACAAATTGTACAAGTAGAGTTACGGGGTTGTGAAAGCAAATCATTAAGTTCAAAAGAGAAATACAGCAACTCTGAGTATGTAACAACATACTTTCTAATGCCCTTTTGATTAATGAAATTTTTACCTTCTAAGCATTTAGTTACTTCTTGATCTTTCCATAACCCTCATCAAGGAGTTCTGCCCACTCTCCTAACTAGGTGTTGTTGGGATAGATATGTGTGTAGGTTTATTTCGATTAAGATATTTATTATTGTGAATTATTATCAGTGTCTTGTTTTGAGTCTTAATTTGTTGTTACTCTTATTGTTGTTACAGTTATTGCTTGATGTTACACATTGTTAACTTTATAATTGAATGTTAAATATAGAGCAGGGAAACTGTGGCCTACATATACTTTGCATGATAGCCTTGAAATAAATCATAGAGCCCTGGGTTGGAGATTAAGTGGAATTGGGTGAATTGAATGATTCATATCTAAACGCCAACATTTTGGCACTGTTTCCGAGGAGACTATCGAAGACACAAAAGTATGACTAATATTGACCATAGAACTGATCTCTCGTCCTAGGGAGGGAGTTCATACCCTACTCCATGTCCTGAGGATTAGATCATCTTGGTTGTTTTGATTTTTTTGTTTTTTTTCTAAGACCACTCTCTCATCCTGGTGAGGGAATGTTTCACCATGCTCTAGGTACTGAGCATTAGATTGTCCTATTTTCTTTTTCATATGAACCACTCTCTCATCTTGGGAAGGGAATTTTTTATTTCACCTTGTTTCAAGCCTTGAGCTTAGATTTTGTGATTTGAATATTTTCTTCTTTTTCCTTTCTTTTTAGGGGACACTCTCTCATCTTGGGGAGGGAATTTCTCACCCTGCTCCAAGTCCTAAGATTTTGATTTGCTTGAATGTTTTTATTTTATTTTTGTATTACATGAATAGAGATACAAATAAGAGGGGCAAAGGAAGAGCCCCCAAAAAAAGGGGGAGAGAACTGGGTAGAAATACCTACATCCAAGAAACCATTTGAAGAGTTGAGTTTGGACCATCACCATGAGTTTTTGTTAGGGTGATATCTCATATGAGATCTAGAGGGAAATTAGTTTCAGAACCAGAACCTCTTTCAATAGAAAAAGTGCAATTCGGGGAAGAAGAAGTAGCAAGTAGACGATCTGAGGAACTGCATATTGTAAGTTAAACGAAAGAATATTCGAGCAAATTATTTGCACCATTTGATCAGGGAAGTGTTGTTAAACAATCTCAACTACCCATTATAGAACAACTAGAACCAAAACCTATTAGGATTCCAAGTGAATATTGGAAGATATTCATGGCTCTTGTAACTTCTTCAATCGAATTCCCAATTAGAGGTATCAAATCTAATGCACCTATGAAGCCTATTCATTTTACAACATTACCTAATTTCCATGATCTTTCTTTTGAGGACCCAGACACATTACTTTTTGAATTTGGCATTGTTTGTCAGGGGTATGATTATATTTCTGATGTTCAGAAATTGAAGATATTCGTTGCTAGTTTGAAGGGAAAAAATTTGAGATGGTTTATGGGTTTAGGGGGGGGGAATGTATTACTACATGGCACCATATGAAGACAATTTTCCTCGTAAAATATCAAGGCTACTATAAATCTTGAGATGTGAAGGAATAAATATTTAAGATTATGAAGAAAGAGGATCAGAGCATGGATGACTATGTGGAACATTTTCAATATAGTTTGCAGAGATTAGGCCATAGTGATATGGATAAGAATAGGTTGAAGATAATATTTCTCTAGGCACTAAGGGAGGAATATTTGGATCTATTGAATATGGTAGGAAAAGGAGACATATCAAAATAATAATTTGATACCATCTATGAATTTTGCACCAAGTGTTCATGAGGAGCTATAAGGCATAGGCAAGGGATCTAAACTCTCAAGACATCCAACGGTGGAGTTACAAAAGAAGAAATTGGGAACCTGCTAGAAAACTTGAGAACTGATATCCTGAGCACACTTTCATCATACATGGACATTTTGCGGGCCAAATAGAATCAGATGGAAGCAGAGAAGGCTATGTCCATTTTCTACCCTCAATTCAAGAAGAAGCACCTGCTGAAGGAATTCCCATTGAATTCCATTGAGACTTGTTTGATATGTGAACAAATTAATTCCACTAGCACCTGTCCATATCTTCGTGGGATGAAGGAAACTTTTAGGGGAACAAATGAAGAAGTAGAACAACTTTTTTCATGGGATCAAGAAATCCATGCTAACCCCAGACATAGAACGTGAATGGAGGTATACCTTAAAACCCTTCACAATATTTTAATAATTTGAATTTTGGCTCTAAGTATGTACCTTTTTCACCTTCATGGCCACAATAATATCAATATACAATTCCCTCGAAACCATGGTACCCTTAATCTGGTCTAAACCCTTCATGGTCCCAGAATTAGCATGGACCTCCTCCTCGTTTAGGAAAATTATCCCAACCTATGCCACAAAATAACTACAATTGCCTTCTAATGCATCCACAAGTAATACTCCTCTTCATCCACAACTTCCTCTCTAATCCATTCCTAATCCAAACAATAAAGGTGCTCAGTAGGTTGAGACACTAAACCTCCCTGCTGTAGGTTTTAACCCCATACAAAAATTACCTGCATACGAATTCTAAATCACAGGAAAAATAAAAATGCGAGAGCATAACACATAAAACACATATGCACAGATATTTCTCACTGGATCTCAAAACCGAGACTACCAGATTGATTTTTCATTATATTCCTTTCAATGTTACAATACATATTTATACATGCTGAAGCATCCAATACCATGGACCGAAAACCATCGTGTCCAAAACCATGGACCGAAAAACCATAGGTAGGTTC
>APFE031490450.1:19872-43094 GCA_000404065.3 Pinus taeda
CTTTCTTTTGAGGACCCAGACACATTACTTTTTGAATTTGGCATTGTTTGTCAGGGGTATGATTATATTTCTGATGTTCAGAAATTGAAGATATTCGTTGCTAGTTTGAAGGGAAAAAATTTGAGATGGTTTATGGGTTTAGGGGGGGGGAATGTATTACTACATGGCACCATATGAAGACAATTTTCCTCGTAAAATATCAAGGCTACTATAAATCTTGAGATGTGAAGGAATAAATATTTAAGATTATGAAGAAAGAGGATCAGAGCATGGATGACTATGTGGAACATTTTCAATATAGTTTGCAGAGATTAGGCCATAGTGATATGGATAAGAATAGGTTGAAGATAATATTTCTCTAGGCACTAAGGGAGGAATATTTGGATCTATTGAATATGGTAGGAAAAGGAGACATATCAAAATAATAATTTGATACCATCTATGAATTTTGCACCAAGTGTTCATGAGGAGCTATAAGGCATAGGCAAGGGATCTAAACTCTCAAGACATCCAACGGTGGAGTTACAAAAGAAGAAATTGGGAACCTGCTAGAAAACTTGAGAACTGATATCCTGAGCACACTTTCATCATACATGGACATTTTGCGGGCCAAATAGAATCAGATGGAAGCAGAGAAGGCTATGTCCATTTTCTACCCTCAATTCAAGAAGAAGCACCTGCTGAAGGAATTCCCATTGAATTCCATTGAGACTTGTTTGATATGTGAACAAATTAATTCCACTAGCACCTGTCCATATCTTCGTGGGATGAAGGAAACTTTTAGGGGAACAAATGAAGAAGTAGAACAACTTTTTTCATGGGATCAAGAAATCCATGCTAACCCCAGACATAGAACGTGAATGGAGGTATACCTTAAAACCCTTCACAATATTTTAATAATTTGAATTTTGGCTCTAAGTATGTACCTTTTTCACCTTCATGGCCACAATAATATCAATATACAATTCCCTCGAAACCATGGTACCCTTAATCTGGTCTAAACCCTTCATGGTCCCAGAATTAGCATGGACCTCCTCCTCGTTTAGGAAAATTATCCCAACCTATGCCACAAAATAACTACAATTGCCTTCTAATGCATCCACAAGTAATACTCCTCTTCATCCACAACTTCCTCTCTAATCCATTCCTAATCCCCCGAATCACTACGTAGGTTAGTCGTGGAAAGAATATAACACAACCCAACACCTGCACATAGTATTGCCACAGCAGAATGTAACAAATTAAATATCGAGCTGGTCAAGTGGTGAATACTCAGGCTTCACCAATAATTGTTGAACATATTGATGATGAAGTCTTAGAATCAGAACCTAGAGATTCTACTAGAACAACTAGGGTTGAGACAGTACAAATTCATATGAAACAACACACCCCTTCCAAAACAATTGTTAGTAGAGGGTGTTAGACTAGTCCCCAAGATCCTGGGAGATTATCCTTGAGCAAACAAACTCCTCATCCTGAATTTGAATTTTTAGGGGAAATAAAGCATTTATTTGTCAAAATCATGTTACTTCATGCTATGAAGGACGTATCGATTTATGCTAAAACAATTAAAGAATATTTATCTAAGAAACGTGGAAGAAAACCAAAGGATCCACTCATTATTCACGTTATGGGAAATATATTAGACATAATGTTGGGGAAGCCTATACCTATTAAATACATGGATCCAGGTAACCCAATTCTAACAGTACAGATTAATGGGGTTGATATCCCAAATTTACTAGTAGATTTGGGGAAAAAGGTAACATCATAACCTTTTCAACTATCATTACCTTAAGTTTGCAAAACCTTAAACCAACTCCCACCATCTTAGAATTGGTAGATCAGTCTACTATAAGACCAGTAGGGAAGATGGAAGATATAAATATTTCAATAGACTCATGGCAATACCCTGTCTACCTTTTGGTTTTACATACCTAATTCCCAACTAGTGGACATCCTTTGATTTTAGGAATACCTTGGATTACGATCACAAGTGCTTATATTGGGGGTCGGTCTAGAAATATGGTAACATCCAATGGGGAAGTTACAAATAATCTTATCCTCTACCCCCTTGTAGAACAATTTTTTTTGAATAAACCAAGATTTACGTTGATACAAAATCTCCACCTATGAAAGAGCCTAAACCTTAGAATGAAGAAGTGAGACCTATCCTTACCATCAGTAAGACTCTCTGTTTTATGGTTGAAGCAGAGGATGATGCGATTAGCACCTTTATCAGTAGTCCAAACTCCATTTTTTATCCAACCTTCCAGCTATTAGTATTTGTCATGAGTTGAAATGTTGAGGAAGATATTGAACCATAAATAGAAGTTTGAAATATTCCTGTAATTGTACCCCATGACAGTATTCCTGTGGAAATTGAACCAGGGAAAACACTAAGTATTAATCCTGACATTTAACTCTACCAAACCAAACCATTACTTAAGGTCCTTTTAGGAACATAAAGAAGTCTTTGATTTGGAGTATACGGATATGAAAGGCATCCCTACTAATTTACATACTCATCACATATACATTAAAGAAGAATGTTTACATGTTACACAACCATAGAGAAGATTGAATCTTGCCTTAAAAAACATTATCAAAGATGAATTATGGAATTTATTAGATGCAGCTTCTATTTATTTGATATCGGAAAGTCAATGTGTTTCCCCACAGTTCATTGTTTCTAAGATGAATGGAAAGTGGCGATTTGTGTTGATTATAGGGAATTAAATAAAGTGACTTTAAAATACCATTTTGCCTTACCCTTGACCAGGTCCTGGATACATTAGTCGGAAAGAAGTTTTTTTCCTTTCTAGATGGATTTAGTAGATACAAATAGATAAAAATAGCTCCTAAGGATCAAGCTAAAACTACCTTCACATGCTCTTGGGGAACCTTTTCCAACCAATTCCTCCCATTTGTTCTCTGTAATGCACATGCTACCTTTCAAAGGGAAATATTAAAAAAAAATTCTGATCCAATCAATGATAGTGTTGAAATCCACATGGATGAATTCATCCTATATGGGGATTCTTTTGAATAAGTTCTAGAAAACATAGAGAAAGTACTTAAAATATGTAAGAAAACACATGTTTCTCTTAGTACAATAAAATGCCATATGATGATGAAGGAAGGAATAGTGCTGGGACACTTGCTTTCAGGTGTAGGAATTCAGGTTGATCCTGATAAGGTAGAGGTAATATTGAATTTTCCTACACCTAAGATACCAACACAGGTATGTAGATTTATTGGTTATGTTGCCTATTACATGCATTTTATAAATTAAAAAAAAAAAATCTAAGATAGCATTCCCAATTTTTCAATTGTTACCTAAAGTGCAGAGTTTGTTTAGATAGATGAATGTGAAGCAACATTTATGGAAATCAAAGAACTATTTTGTAAGGATTTGATATTACGTGGTATTGAATTGAAGCTCTAATATTATGTGGTCTCTACAGATGGTTCTCAAACAATAGTAGGGGTAGTCTTGGGACAACAAGACAATAAACTGTACGTGATCTATTATGTCAGCAGAACTTGACTCATGATGAACTGAACTATATGGTAACTAAGATGGTGTTCTTGGCTGTTATTTATGCTATTAATAAGTTTCGTCATTACATTACAGGGTATCCTACTTTCTTGGACATTGATCATACATCTATCAGGTATCTAATGAATAAAACTATAACCCCTCATTGTATTACAAGATGGTTGTTGTTAATTCAAGAATTTGATATTACCATTGTAAATAAGCTAGGTAAAGATAGTGTAGCTACAGATTTCCTGTCTAGGATGGATACTAGTGATGAAGGTACACCTGCAGAGGATAGTTTTCTAGATGAGGATCTCTTTGCAATTTCTACTCACACTTTGCAGTATGTAGATATTACTAACTATCTTGTTATAGGAAAAATACCTCAACACCTACCATATAGAGAACAACCAAGTATTATCCATCACAGTGCTCGCTATTCATGGATAGAAGGATATCTCTTCTATATAGGACCTAAATCTGGCACTGCATAAGTGAGGATGACATCTATGATGTCCTAAAAGTTTCTGATGATGGCCCCTATGGGGGGGATTTTGCATAAAAGTAGATAGGTCATCTGGTGTTACAAATAGGGTACTATAGGACTTCTATTTTTTGTGATGTAAGGAAATATTTTCGAGGGTGAGATATTTTCCAGTAGATGCGTCCATCTCGTCGAGCAGATAAGATGTCGCTATAGCTACAATTAGCTCTTAAGCCCTTTAAAAAATGGGTTACTGATTTCGTTGGGCCATTCAATAAACCTTCAAATTATAAATTTCACATTCTGGTTTGCATGGATTATGTGATGAAGTGGGTAGAGGCCAACGCTGTTGTCAAATAAATAGAACAGGTTGTCTTAGGCTTTTTATTTGAAGAATTCTTTCCTTGGTATGGAGCTACTAGAGAGATAGTTTTAGATGTAGTGGCACATTTTACATCACATATGATAGCAGAAATTTTGAAGAAGTATGGAATCAAGCATAGGGTAACATCTCCATATCATCCTCAGGAGAATGCTTAAGTCAAGAGCACAAACAAGGTACTTGAGAATATTCTTACAAAGACTGTAGTGAATTGTCACTGAAATTGGGCTAAAAATCTTCCTAAGGCACTGTGGACATATAGAAACATGGCAGAACACAATAGGATTTTCACAATATGAGATTTTATATAGGAAATCCCCTTAGTTTCGAGTGGAATTCAAAATTAAGATGCTCACGACAGCCTTTGAAGTAGGTTTGGATCTTTCAAAAACCCAGAAACATCAATTGCAATAGTTAAATGAGCTGGATGAAATTCATTTATTTATTAACAAAAATGTGTTTCAAAGAGATTTTAAAGGAAAACTATGCTCCAGATGCATGGGACCATATGAAGTTGACACGGTGTTTGATAACGAGATTTCTTTATGATTACTGTTTCAGAGATTTTAAAGGAAAACTATGCTCCAGATGCATGGAACCATATGAAGTGGACACGGTGTTTGATAATGGGATTTCTCTATGATTATTGGTTCAGAGATTTTAAAGGAAAACTATGCTCCAGACGCATGGGACCATATGAAGTTGACACGACGTTTGATAATGGGATTTTTAGACTTATAACAACTGATGAGGGACACACTACCCTGACTGTAAGTGGAGACCACCTTTGACTGTATCATTGTCTAGCTTTTGAAGACTCCTTTGTTAAACAATTCTCTGACAATTATGTTCTTGAAGTTGTTAGTGCAAATAAAATCTTCCTTTGTACCTCTAATTCGATATTATATAATATATAATATATTATATATATATATATATAATATATATATATATAATAAAATGTTGTTACTACATTTTTTTTCTTGCAAGTAATTCACTGGTGTTTGTTACTTCCCCTGATGCTATTACTAGGTGTTTTTTACTCCCCCGATGTTGTTACTCAGCAGGTGATGTTACTCCCCTTGATGATTTTACTCCTCCGCTTCTATTACTCTATCAAGTTAAGTCACTAGGTACGCCCCCAATCAACTTTCTGGATTTGATCAATAATTCATTTTACATGACTCGATATGGCCATGCATGGTCACCCCTTAGTTGGGGAGAGGTATTATAATAAATACAAAAATGGCATTATTAAATCATAATAATGACATGTCATTATTACCATTGAACCTTGTGCCAGCGCGTAGACTCTCCAACCCCCACCATACTCACATAGTTACCCATACATATCAACACATGAAAGAAGTATGATTGTATTAATGGATGGTCCTTTCCAACATTTTGAAACAATTACCATAATTTCCACTCATTTTTTTTAGACAGAATTCAGTTGCTATATTATGAGCTGAAAAAAGAAGTCAGGTCTCCATGCATACAATACTTTTTGGATATCATGGATCAGAGGAATTACAAAATGGGTCCCTTCCTTGATCCTTGTTCTAGTAGTTCTGCCTCTGAAACTTCCTATACTACTATAAATCCTTACATATTGCAAAGACAAAAATTCACAGCTACACAACATAATTAATCTATTTCAATATGACTGATCTGCCTAGCCGTGGAATCTTCCGGATTTGGATCTGGATCCATCTGCTTCGCACTGGAGGAGAAGTCTCAGCTACTGTAACTCGAGCAAACTTAATGGTTGGCCGATTCTTTTGAACACTAAACCAGATACAGCGAGGTAAGATGAGGAGGATGGGAGCATTGAGATGCCGATGCTCACGCAGATAACTTTTCTTAACACATTGAAGAGCTCTATTCTCTGGAGTATAAGTAGAATTAACTTGTGCACTTCGAGAGTGGGAAGATGTCAAACTGAGCATCATGAGGCTATTGCAGATCTGCATAGTGGACAGATACAAATCCCTCATAGTATGAAAGGCTGATCTGAAAGGATGATTCTCACCTGAAGGATTGTGGTTTCCCATGCGTTGAGGCAATTTCCTGATTGCAAATCTGAGCAAATTCCTACCCACATTACCTATTCTGTCGCCGGAAAGGACTGCTTGATTTATCTCCCTAATTCTGTCAGCTAGAAAACTCCTGTTATTGACTAGATATGAAAGGATCATGGTAATGGTTGGAATGACACGCTGGAATTACAGCTAAGACTACCTATGGGTCTTTCACATGCTCTGCTGGCATGTTTATCTGCTTCTTTGTTCAAACTGTGGAGGATGTGATAATAATTAACCTCTTCCATTGTCGCATGAAGAATTTGATTTTGTTGATTTATCTGTTGGAGGAGGATATTTGGTGTACTTTTTCGGTGTGTCATAAGCCAAATGATTATTGAGGAATCCCCGAACACCACTGCCTTCTTTATCCCAAGTTTAATTAATTGGCTGAGACCGTGAAACATGGCTAGTCCTTCAGCTCTATTGTTGGATTTTTCCCCTAGTCCCCACTCATAATGAAGGATGCAGTCTTCGTTTGCATTACAGATAAGGGCCCCTGCACCGGCCAGACTCGGATTCGACTTAGATGCACCATCAAAGAATAAGCAGAATTTATTGTAGTTGCTGAGCCAGTTAGAGAATTCCTCCTCTTTTAATCTCATTTTCCATGCACGTTTTGCTTCTTGTGCCTTTGCCCCCCTCCTGCTAGTTTCCTGAGCACTGGATATGTTCTCCAGAACGTAGTTGAGAAGGTTTCTCTCCTCAATACTATAATTGGTTGCATCTATTTTTCCACTGGTGTGGTTTGTAACTGATTCTAGAGCCAACATTTTGGCTTTGTGGCAAATTTTCCTGATGTTGAATTTTTTCTCCTGGAAGACCTTGCCATTTCATGCTAACCATATGCGCCATAGGAGTGTAAGTGGAATGATGTTCCATACTCTTTGAGCCAGCTTGCTTCTTTTCTCTCCCCAAGGACAGTTCTTCCTCCATTTATAAATTGTTTCTGCAATGGTGGCCTGAGGCTCCCCGGGTGTTTCTCCCATTGAGGCCATTCTCTTCCAGCATTCACCAGCCACCGGACATTATATAAATAAATGTTGCATCGTTTCCTTTGACCCGCAACAGTTTGGGCACCTGAATGGACCCATTATGCCTCTTTTTCTTAGATTTTCCGCTGTTAGCATTTTCCCTTTCAGAAGAAGCCAAATAAAGAACTTAACCTTGGGGGGTGCTTTTGCTCTCCAGACTATTTTCCAATGATTCCAGGGTTCCAGTTGATAGGTGTTGTCACAGAGATATTGATGTCCAGATTTTACTGTGTATTGTGTTCCAGTTGGATCCCATCGATACCCGTCCAGTGTGCCTTCTTGAACCAGAGCTTTGTTGTGGAGGAGATGTTTTAGGGCATTGAGACTGGTTTCTAATACATTGGAGGGATCCAGAAATTTCCAGCCTATCTAGGCATGAGTGTGGCTGTCCCATTTTGATATTTGGGACAAGTGGAAAAGTCCTTTGTCATTAAGCTAGTTTATGACAGGGATTGCCTCTGCCTTTGATCCCATAGGTTGTTGCGCTAGGACTTTGTCTATAGAGAAATTGATATTGTTTCCCCTGCCTGGGACCTTAGAGATATTTTGATTCATAAATGGTATAGCTTTCTTGCAAAGTTGCCATTTTTTTGTGCAGTGTCAGTTAGGAATACTAGACTCCAAAAGCTGCTGCCTTGTACAGTTTAAGTATTTTACCTCCAAAACCTTCTTCCACCACACGGTAGACCCTGTGATCAATCTCCATACAATTTTTGCTCCAAGAGCTAGGTTTAGAAGCTTTGGGGATCTGATGCCCAGTCCTCCTTTTTCCTAAGATTGGATTATATTCTTCCAGCTTACTAGATTAATTTTTTTTTTATCCGTTTTCCCTCCTTGCCAAAGAAAGTGTCTGAGTACTCTTTCCATTTTTTGATGGAAAACAGCTGAAGATTGATATAAAGAGAAACAGTATATGGGAAGATAAGCAATACCTAATTTTAGGAGGACTAGCCTTCCTGCTGGGTTCAACCACATTGTGCCCCATTGCTGCACTTTTCTCGTTATTTTGTCAAGGATTTCATTTCAGGTATCAGCTTTCAAGGGTCCCAAGCTTACTAGCATTCCTAAACAGGAGAAGTGGTTCTAGATTATTCTGCAGGAAACTCCAAATATATTTGCAATACTGTGAATGGTATGATTTGCTGTGTTCCAACCATAAATACAACTTTTTATCTATTGACTTTCCCTCCTGAATAATCCATGAATTGGTCCAATATCTTCTTGAAGCACCTTGCTATTTTAATGGATGCTCCTCCTATCAGCAGAGTGTCATCTGCAAACTGCGAATGGTTGATGTTCTTTGTTCCATGTTCGATCTTGATGCCAATGATTAATCCTACTCTCCGGTTATAGTCCAAGGCTTGACTGAATGATTCAGCCATGAGGATGAACAGATAAGGAGAAAGGGGGAAGCCTTGTCTGAGACCACAGGATGATTGGAAGGCTGTGCATGGTCTCCCATTGATCAAAGCGGAGATCCAAGGTCCGGTTATACAAGCTGCGATCATAGTGGTGAAGGAGGGATCAAACCCCATTTTATGAAGGACATCAAATAGATAGGAGTGTCTTACTCTATCGAAAGCATTTGCAAGATCCAACTTTAGAACAAATCCTTTTTCTTTCCTGGTTGAACTTGAGTGGATGGCCTCTTGTACAAGGAGAATAGAATCAGTAATGTGCCTGTTAGGGAGAAAGCCCCCTTGATTTTCAGAGATCAAGGAGGGAAGGAGGGGTTTTATCCTGGCTGCTAATATTTTTGAGATAATTTTGTAGGTTGAGTTGCATAAAGAAATTGGCCAGAATCTCGAGAAGGAGGAAGGGTGATTTTCTTTTGGTATCAGAGCAAGATACATGGAGTTGGTAAATCCCCCATTTTACCTTTTTTCGTCACCCAACGAATCATCTTTAAGAGATATTTTCTTATCATTGACTAGTATCCCCAGTAGAAGCAAATGGGAAATCCATCCGGTCCTGGTGCTTTGTCAGGATGCAAACTCCAAATAGCTGTTTTGATTTCCTCTTCTTCTACTTCTTTGTTAAGATTGTTGTTCATTTCTTGTGTGACCCCTTTAGGCAGATACTGGAGCATGTTTGAGTAATCTTCTGCGCCTTTGTCTTCAGTCAGAAGTTTACAAAAATGCCTGGTGGCTGCTTCCTTTATAGATTCCTGGGTACTATATCGGTTCCCTTCATTGTCCATTATTGTGCTCACTGTGTTTCTAAGCTTTCTCACAATGGCTTGCTTATGAAAATAAGTTGTGTTTTTATCTCCTTCCTGCAACCAAAGTTGCCTTGATTTCAATCTCCACTTTATTTCTTCATCCCTGAGGATTTGGTTCAGCTGCGAATATAATTTACCTTCTTGTTCTTTATTCTGCTGAGATAGCCCTTGCCTTTCGATTCTCTGTTGCACATCCTCTAGAGATTGCTTGATTTTCTTTTTATTCAATTCGGGCTCTTGATAATTGTTCCTTGCCCAGTTCTTTAAATCCTGCCTTACTCTTTTAAGTTTTGTCTCCCAGATATATCTTGGAGACCCTTCAACATGATGGATCCATGTCGTTTGCACCACTTCTTTTGCAGCTGGTATCTGGCTCCATATTGAGCTATATTTGAAGGGTATGGGCCATAGAGGGCAGTGGCTTTGGAGATTTAGATTTATCGGATAGTGATCAGAAGCTGACATATTGAGGATATTTGAGTAGCCTGTTGAGAAAGTGGAAAGGTATGCTATGCTGATAAGGAAACTATCGAGCCATTCCATGATGTTGCTGGCACCAATTCTTCTGTTACTCCAGGTATACTTACAGTTTTTGGGCCTGACATCAACTAGATCATGATCCTGTATTACGGTCTCTAAGCGACTTCTGGAAGGATCAAGAGTGAAATTACCTCCTCTTTTTTCATTTGCATGCAGCACTAGATTAAAATCTCCTGCTACAATGAGATTGGTATTCTGGTCAATTTCTATGTTTACTTTCAGAGTGTCCCAGCATATCTCTTTTTCTCTATATTGATTTGGAGCATACACATTATACAACGTTACTGATTGGCCTCCGGTTCTGCTTTCAAGTGTGGTTCGGATCCAGTTTTGATGAACATTGGTAGAGCTGCACATCCATTTGTTGCTATCCCATAAGGTTACTATGCCGCCTGAGGCTCCTCTTGCCTCACTTATGCTTCCACAGAAATGTTTCTGCTGACTAATTACTTTATTCATTTCACATTGATCTTGCTTTGTTTCTTGTATAAGCA
The DNA here is from genome assembly GCA_000404065.3 of Pinus taeda. Lineage (NCBI taxonomy): Eukaryota > Viridiplantae > Streptophyta > Pinopsida > Pinales > Pinaceae > Pinus > Pinus taeda. The sequence goes on from APFE031490450.1 coordinate 30,653, forward strand.
TGACTTCTGGGTTCTCGCTGTGGATTAAATCCTTGAGGGCATCTAGCTTAGAGGGGTGCCCTAATCCCCTGTTGTTCCAAGATAGGATTTTCATCACGAGATACTAGCTGTATGGAGAGGTGCTCGCCTCTCATGGCCTTTATTGTTGTTTTCTTTTTCCAGATGCCCAAGAATAAAGGTCTCTATTGGTGTTTGAGTGCCCAGTGCTATATATTTTTGTGTGCTTTCGTCCCTTTGTTGTTTAGCTGATTTTCTTCCAGGTCCTTGCTTTTTGGGAACATCACTGGGCACTCCATGATCCTTTGAGGAGCTCCTGGTAATTCTCGAATAGGGAGGATCAGGTGGGGGCTGCATGGAGGGGGGAGGAGATTGATGAGGAGGGGGATCAATGGAGGGGATGTCAGGTCCCGATTCAGCCTCATAAAGGATCGCAAAGGGGTTGAAAGAAGGAGGGAGAGGCGGATCGGGTATCAGAGAGGGAGGGGAAAAAGGGCGCTGACTGGAGGTTCCAGGGACATCAGAATCCATAGGAGATTTGTGGGGAGGTGATGATTTTTTCTTTTTAACAGATTCCCAGTGGCCATCTTGCTCATCATTATCTACATTAAAAAATTTTGGGCATCTATTTCCAAAGTGTTTGTATTCGTGGCATACCTTGCATTTAAAGGGTATCTGCGTAGTCCAATTGCTGGATATGGCTCCAATCATCCACTTTCAGCTTGATCACCTCCGGCAATCCTCATCCTAGATCGACTTCCACACAGATCCTTGCACATGCTTGCATGTTGTCTTTGGGTTCACTGCGATCTATATATTTTCCCACTGCATTTGCTATAGCTTTAACTGAATCATCCCCCCAACAGTGAAGAGGGAGATGTGGCAGTCGTACCCAAACTGGAATAGCATTTGGGATATCTAGTTTTGGGTCGAAATCCGGGGTCCATTTGTTGAGGTAGAGGCCCCTGGAGTCCATAAAATATAGTCCGTTCCTGAATATTAGATCTTTATCCTCCTTTGTCTCGAAATGAAATGTAAAATATCCTCTGCCACAAAATCTGATAGATATTTTACCCTGAATCTTGTTCGACCAGTTTTGTTCGATCCACCTTTGCACTGTTCTAGGCGATGGCCAAAGTCCTGTAAATTGCCCAATTAATCCTTTCTCTGCTAAGGAAAGGGCTGCCATGTGTGGGATAGCAGGAGGCAGTTGAACCTCCTGTAATATATCAAGTTTCTTTACAAACTTTGTTGCTGCTATTCGGGGTCGCTGTGGGGGGAGAGAATTTACCAAGTTGGAAAAGGCCCATTGCAGATCCAGATCCCCGCGAGGTGGATCCGGAGGATCCATGCTGAAACGCGATCGCAGGCAGTTTCAGGCTCATGCAACAGTCTCAGGCTCGCGCAGCAGTAAACATAATTTCCACCCATTATTACCATAATCCACAATGGATTTTTCCATATTTGGCTATTACCTTCCCAAATTTCACTATCACCGCACCCCATCATCACCACAACCTTTTCACTAAAAATTTACCTACCGCCACTCTTCCTCAATGGTCTTTATCTTACTCCAAATCGTATGTACCTAGAAAATGTAGAATGGGTGGACAAGTAATTAGGCACAAACCATAAAATATAGTGCAAGTTCGATGCAATCTAGATGTATGGCAGGTCTTTTTAGATGTAAGATGGCATGTGGATTTTGAGAGGCTGTAGGGATTTGATGAAGCTATCACAGTCGAATTGGCATTAAAATTGGATGGAAAACATTCTAGAGTTTGTGGGATGGATATTTCCATCACAGAGGAGGTTGTTTCGACTATCAATGGGTTGCCACAAGGAGGGCATAAATGGTTTCCTCAAAAATCTCCTTTGCTAGAGTTCCCATAATTTTTTTTGCAGGCTAGAGAAGCAATAGTCCAAAAGGGTAGGGTTTATGATCGAAAGTAAGTTTTGCACCTGTGGGCCGAGGTTGCATATTTGTTCATGAGGTATATTACTTGAGAAGGTCAGTTTTCTACCCTGTTTAAATATTATTTCAAGCTTCTAGCATTCCTTCAGTCTCGACATGCATAGGTTCATTCTTTAGATATGCCATATTTCCTATGGAATAGTCTTTAGCTAATGGCATAGTTTTCTCATCGGTATTTACAAGCTTTAGTGGGCCTTACAAATCATGGGCTAGTTAGACTATTGGTGATGCATGCTCTGTCTAAAACGTATGTGGCTTGGCCATAATTCATTCAGCTATAAAAGGAATAACTTGTAGCTATGATACCTACAAGGGAGGATGAGGAAGAATTAGTGGCAAAAGAAAATTCCGCAGATGACATTGCTCCACAAGAACTAGCATCGCCTTCTAGTGCAACGGAGGTAGAAGAGAATGCATTTGGTGCTACTCCACAAGAACCAAATTGCCAATTTGAGGGGAGAATCACTAATATTGGATGAAATTACAGGTGGTGGTGACATGCAAGAAGTAGCATCACTTTCCCAAGAAGATGAGGAACCTTGGGATAAAATTTCATGTGGTGCTGATACACATGAACTGACATCACCTACTCGAGTGAATAAGAAACCCTTGGAAGAAACAGGAGCCACAACCGAAAATGATCCACAAGAGCCAATGTCAACTCCTGAGAAGGAGAAGAAATTGGAAGAAGCATAGGCAGAAAAAGAAAAAGGGAGCACAAACCAATGAGTGAACATGGGAAGGACAAGGAGGGCCTAAGGAAGGAGGCACTAAGAGAATGGAAATTGAAGAAAATATCCTTTGTTCTCTACTTCTTGCATCATTGCCAATAAGGTCAATGAAATTTTGTTCCCCTAGATGCCTAGTGAAACAAAAATCCTATACTCCAATCTTAAAATTTGTCGAGACGTTACAAGAACCATTGTCAACACTCTTACACAAGAACTAGTGTTGACTGGTGGACAAATTGAACAAATTGAAGGATTGGTTGTTGACAATTCCATAGAAGAACCAGTGCCGAAAAAAGGACAAAATGAAGAAATTGTGGCCAATACTGTCTCCATGGGGCAATTAGAGGATAATTGTGTTATTGCAACTAACTCGCAAGGGCTAGAAGCAAATTTTGAGTAAATAAAAGAAGATAGTCGGACAACGGAGGAGTCGTAAGAAAAGGGTCTCAAAGACACAACCCCACAAAGGCCTTTAGTGACTCCAAAGACACCAATGGAAGATGTGGAGGTCCCAAGACCTAAAGTAGAAGATGGTCAAGTAATAGAGTAGTCACAAGAAAAGGGTGTCAAAGGCACTACCCAACAAATGCTTGTAGTGACTTTAGAGCCACCAAGGGAAGATGTGGATGCCTTGAGGCTTGAAGGAGAATATGTTAGGGTTGTTCCCTAAGTTGAGGAACATACAGAGGAAACTAGGATAAAGCAAGAGCTGGTTAATGAATTTGATGATGTCAATCCACCAAACACCACACTATTTCCGAGACCGGTGGAGGAGGTTGCTTTCAAACAATAATTTATTGATAAATGTGCATAAAGAGGGCCTCCTCTTAAGGAAAAATACCAGTCACAATTTAGAGAAAGCATGTAGCTAAAAATGGAAATCCTCAAGCTAAGGAAGTAGGTGCTATGCTTATGGAGAAAAGTGAGGAGGCATAAGAAGAATGTTGCGAAACCTAGAGCTGAAACCATTTCAGCAGCTGCGGAGACTGAGGACAGGCCCACAACTTTATCGGCTGCACAAACTGAGTCATTTTTGTATTTGTTAGAGTCACGAGAATTTTTGTTGACTGCAAAGATTCATAAATGGTAGGCTCCTGCATCTCACCTTTAACGGTGGACCATTCCTTTAGAATCCCACCTGGAAGGAGTAAGGGGAATTCATGAGAAAGCTACAAAAATAGTTAATAATTACATGGACCAGATAGAGAAAGAGAAATGGAAGCAAGAGAAACAACAAAAGAAAATTGAGGAACTAGAAGAGAAGGTGCATCTACTGAATGCTGACAAGGAAGAAATGTTTACTTTGGCACATCAGGTAGTGGATTGCCAACCCCCTACTCACAACTATGTTGTGTTCCTCCATGAACAATATATATAATTTTGTTTAGAAAGAATTCATTAAGAAATTAGTCATGTAATAGAAGACTTGATATAGTTTTTGCATATCTTGAAGAGTCACAATACCCTAAACCAACACTTGAAGTGTGAAATCTATATCCATGATTAATTTATCGGCGATGATCAATCATTTAACCCGATGCCATACATGGGGGATATTTAGTTAAGAGCCTTTACGTCCTACATAGTTAATCATGTTAAGTGGAAGAAGGCCTTCAACACATTCAAAGAGAATCAAGAAAATAGACCACTTGTCCTTTGGATGGAGAATTGTTAGTCTGTGAACATCTATAACAGACACCATACCTTCTTGGAGATTAGAGGAAGGAAAGGACATATGATGGAAACCTAGAAATTTTGTGCTGACATGTGCACAAAACAAATTTTTACTTGTCAAGAAGAGGCTTGTGACAACTATCAGAAATGGTGGATGCTATCATTGTCAGCTGTGAGCACATGTGAACCTTTTGGGCCCCCCAACTTTTCTCATGCTTTAAATAGAGCACCTCAGTATATTGCATGCATACAACATAGTGGGACCCAATGGATGGGTTTGAGGTCCCAGTTCCTCAATATCTAGCTGCCAGCTTATCAATATATCCCAGCTTAGGTGGTGGACAAGGTTTAGTGGAAGGAAGTCCCGAGGATATATGGATATAAGCTTTTAGGAACAAAAATGGTTGTAAAATATGATCTCTCATAGCTTCATGTTGATCACAACAACTCCAACCCAGATCTGCATAGGGGATGAGCTGCATGAGGACATGCAGAAAGACTAGTTGGGGGGAGATGTTGGTGGCCAATATTTTATATTTTTACACACCTTTTTACCCTATTTCCTGTATCTTCTTTACACCATTGTTGGTCAATTTATATTATAAATGGCATAGGTATATATCTTGTCATTTCTTTGTGAATCATTAATCAATGAAGCATAGTCATAGGGGATTATTAGCTAAGAAGATTTCTAATTTGATTATCCTTACAAATTTGGAGGAATAATGACCAAGACCATGGTTTAATGAATGGTGACCATCGAGTTGGTGGCACTATCTTGGGACATCAGCTGCAATGGTTGATCACCCTCTCAATCAACACAATGTTATCTTTGTATTCTATTTTACTTTAGGAACCATTGTGTAATTGTAGGCAGACAACTGCCATAATTCCGTGGTAATTCCAGTTGTTGTTAGTCTTAACAAATTGTATATGTAGAGTTATAGGTCTCCGAAAGCCAGCCGCTAAGATCACAAGATAATTATGCTAACTCTAAGTCTGTAAAAACATACTTTGTAATTCCCTTTTGATTATTGAAATTACGACCTTCTGAGCGTTTCGTGACTTCTTGATCTTGCCATAGCCTTGATCAGGGAGTTGGGCCCACTCTTCTAACCAAGTGCTGCTATTATAGATGTGTGTGTAGGTTTATTTTGATTGAGTTATTTATTGATGTGAATTATTGTTAGTGCTTTGTTATGAGTCTTAACTTGCTATTACTCTTATTGTTGTTAAAGTTATTTCTTGTTGTCATACATTGTTAATTTTATAAGTGAATGCTCAATGTTGGGTAGGGAAATAGCGGCCTCCATATACTTTGCATGATAGCCTTGAAATAACTCATAGATCCCTAGGTTGACAATTAATGTGGAAGTGGGTGAATTGCATGATTCATATCTAAACACCAAGAAGTGCTTCAAAAGAATATTCCACAGATTGATCCATTATAGGAATCCCGCCTTCAAGTTGTGGAATGCCATTATCAAATTCTTGAAAGGACTTGGCATGTATCAATCTATCCAAGCAATCAAGAAGTTTCTCAATAACATTGTTAGCCTTGGAATATTCAAGAAAGATCACATCTCTATACAGTACAAACTTCTTATTAACTTCATCATAGAGATGATATGCTTTGGAGGTATTTGAATAACCCAAGAAGATACACTTACGACTCCTTGCACCAAGCTTGTGTCTTTGTTCCGTAGGTATCAAAGCATAATACGTGGAACCAAAGACCCTAAGATGATTTACCGAGGGAATATGGCCATACTACATTTGATAAGGACTATTGTTTCTTATAGCATTAGATGACATCTATTCTTTACATACACAACACATAGAACTCCATCAACCCAAAACATCAATTTTAAATTCTTGAAAAACATCATGGAACGTACCATATTTAAGATTGTCATATCCATTCTTTTAGGTACTCCATTATGTTTGGGATTATAAGGCATAGTTGTTTCATGTTTAATCCCATGTTGACAAAGATACTTTTCAAATTCATTTGAAGTGTATCTTTTTCCATTATCTGTGTGAATAGAGCCATTATGATATTGTGCATCATTTTCAATCCATGCATGAAATTTCTTGAATATTTGAAAAGCATCAAATTTTTTCTTCAGTAAATAAACCCAACACATTCTAGTGTAATCATCTATAAATTTCATCATATATTTGTTTCCATTTGTAGAAGGAATGGGCATTGGGAAACATAACTATGAAAGAGTTAGTTAATTTTTCTATGTGTTCTAGAATGTGAATCATGAAAAGACAATTTGTTGTGCTTTCCTAGGATAAAATCATCACGTTGCTTAAGTTTCCTAGGAATGGTAGACGAACCGGTAAAACCAATTTTCTTCAACATATGGAGGTTGTCAGAATTCAAGTGTCTAAATATAGCATGCCATAAAAGACTTGATGGAAATGTACCTTCATCATGAAGAGATCTATATGAGAAGTTTTGTTCACAAGCAATGGTACCTTACATCTTCAAAGAGTCTTTCTCCTTCTTTCATTGTCATGACAAGTGGGCGATTTGATGATTTTTTGACCTCAACCTTGTCATAAAGCATATGAATGGAGTGTCCTTACTGGTAGATATGGACCAAAGACAACAATTGTCTCCCTACTTTGGGAGATATAGAACATCGTGTAGAAGAAATTCTAGAAGACCAAAAAGTTTGAGCTTGATTTTGTGAAGCCTTGATGGCTTGAGTTTCGATTTGTATGCAAAGTATACTGCTCCATCAACATTGTCAGTAAATTATTAAAAAATATCTCTTCTAAAGGTCATGTGGCAAGTTTCTCCTGAATCAAGCGACCAATCATTTTTCCAAGAAGCAAGTGAAGCATTAAACAAGTTTTTAGTTACTCCAATATTACAATGTGCCACAACATTGTGAGTGGATTTAGGTGGTTTACCTTTCCCTTTGTCATTGGTTTTACCTTTGGCTTAATTTATTGGCTGCTCAATTATGTCCCAAGGAAAATTACATGTGGATGCATCATGTCCATATCTATTGAAACATATGCAATGAAGATCATTCTTTTATCCATAGAATTGTCTACCCCCTTCCTCTAATAGTCCTTTTTCCTCTACCTCTTCGGCCACCTCTTCCTCTAGAAGAATCTTGTGCATGACTCTTTCCTTTATGTGTAAGACATACATCTTCTTCAGAAGACTAAGGAGTTTTTATGTTCTTGAAATACTTTTCTCTCTCACCAAACTTCTTCTGAAGGGAGTTAAAGGTAATCTCCTTAAGATTTCCACTTTCTTGCAATGACCCAATATAATTTGAATAAGTGGGATATAGTTCCCAAGTGACATAAGCTACAAGAGGAGTGTCTATTTCAACACCAGTGGTTTTGATTTCATGCATAATAGATCTTACTTACGATGCTAAAGCAAGAGGGTCATAGTTTTTCAATTCAATACTAAACAATTTAATCATCAATTTGACAACTTCAAGTTCAGAATGTGAGTCATATAGTTCCTTCAACTTCTATAAGGCTTAAAAAGCATTTTAAAATGGTAAAATATGGCCACCCACCTCTTCATTTCAAGATGCTGCAATCGAGGCATATGTCTTATTGTTTTACCAAATGTAAATCTCCTTATCGGAGGTGGCCTTTGTAGGTTCATTATCTCCTTCTCCTACACAAGCTCCTTTCCACAACTCATTGAAAATGAGACTATGTTTTATTTTCCTTTACCATTCAGGATAGTTCTCTTTTCGTCAAAGAAATACTCCAACAATAAATATCAATGAATGCATTTAAAATGCATGTATTGTGTAAAAAAACGTACCGTTTTGGAAATATACTGTAAAATAAATTACACTTATGGTGGAAAAAAAACACTTATGGTGGTAAAGTGTGTGATAAAAATTGTATGTATCATCTATATATATGATAGACTTGTTATATAGGGAAGGTAGTGTATGAGGGAGGCTATAAATGGGGAAGGATGTATATGGGGGAGGAGTTGTATGGTGGCGTTATATGCGAGCGGGGTTATAAATGGGGGAGGTGTTAATTGGAGAGGAGGGGAGGTATTGCTCAACACATTATTACATAGTGCGCACGAAGGAGATGGTATTGTTAAGCGGTGAGAGATGAGGTAGTATTTCTCTCATGCCCCTCTGACACGTGAAGATTTTTTTTGGCTGCCATGTATTTCTTATACATTTTTCCTCATCTTTTTCCTTCCCAAATTCGATAAAATGGACTTTTCTTGAATCAATCTCATGGGAGTTTGCGGAGGAGGAAACAATGTCGTCAATCGAATGATTCAAGGCATACTCTTTGGAGTTGAATTTTATGCCATAAAAATAGACGCTCAAGCCCTACTATAGTCATTTCTAGATGAACATATTCAAATGAGAGAGTAGTAGACTCATGGAATAGGTACAAATAGGTGTATATGGAGGTATGAATGTTGAACATGCATTAACCAAAAGTGAGGGGAGGTGTTATGGTTGATGTCACAGACAATATGTGAAGCCACAAGCACACAGAGAGAATGAGGAGTGGTGTTATATTATTCAACGACACCACAGTAAGGTGTAGACAATAATATATGGAAGCATATTATTAAGCTTGGTGTACGGAGTGGGATTGCGAGAGTGAAAAAAATGAAATGTAAAAAACCAAGAGTGGGATTGGTATGGCAGCTTTGTATGGGTAAGGTATTCAAAGCAATAGGGATATTTAATAGGAGCGTGAGAGGTGTAACATATGGGAGTAGAGGTATGTGTTCAAATGAGTAATACGACAACGTTCATTAATATGATAGTCTGAATATCCACTCACCGAACCACAATACAGTCATGGCTTCAATGCACCATAGAACCTCAAGGTAGCATGATCCTCCAATAACCTTCAGAGAATGGAGCAATGGCAGAGGTGTTAGTTCCACAAAATAGGCATAACATAGGTAGGAGGGGGTTACAAGGGCACAAAGGGAAGCTAAAAATGGAGCTGGCTCTACTACCATGTCAAGACAAGAGGTAACTCCTCAAATGAGTTGTGATTTTGCATTAAGGCTCATCATAGATATATACATAGAGGGAGAGACTCTTGGGCTTCATATCCTATAAGTTGGCATTATGATACAATTATTATCCTTGATGGCAACTCTACAAGTCAACTCAGTTTTGATAAGAATCTAACAGGAATATTTAGACGCAATAGGGCAGTGGTACAGAAGATCGGGAAGATGGAACTAAGGTCTATTGATTAGAATAAATAAGTTGAAGGAATAAGATGATGTAAGAGTAGTTTAAGAGATACACACCGGTTCACTTAGTCCAAGTAGTGTATATACACAAGTACTTAGAACAGAAATAATGTATAAACTACACACACACTCCCACAGAAGGAAAAGTACATACATGTTGAAAACGATGGTTTTGGTCTGAGGTATTTGGTCCAAGGTATCTTTGGACAATGATATTGACCCTATGTATTTAGTCTGAGGTATTCATTCCATGGTATTTGATCCAAGGTATTGGTACTTACTGGATTCGGTCCATGGTATTAAGAAAGGCCAAAAACTATATAAAGAAGAGTGAAGTGAATAAGATTCTAAGGAATACTTCTATCTAAAGTATATTTTAATTTGCAGGGTTATGTTCGGGATGAGATCTGAAATATTTATGTGCACCTTGAGTTCAACATTGGATTAGGATCATGAGACCTGAAATGAATTATTCTTGAATGATCTGATATTGGTTCACGCTAGATCTGATGTTTTGTATCTGTTTTATTCATTATCTATCATGATCTGGGTTTGTCTAAAATCTGGAATTGCAGCAAAGTTTTGAGTCAATATTTGCAGATCTGTATGTAGGTTCGTCTCGGTGAAAGAACATATACATGTAGGTTCTGTTCTTTCAAGTAGCATATACAAAAGAAAGAATTAATGTTCAAAGATGATTGATCTATCATATCAGTATCGCTGATTTATTTTTGCTACTATTTTACTGTTGTCTGTGAAAGAAGTCTTCTTAGATATGAACATAAATTTGAATGCAAAAGGAGGTTGATATTTGATTGATTGTATAAGTAAGAAGAACTATTTTTTGTTGCCTACCTATGTAAAGTTTTGTAAGTTGACAATAGATGTTCAATACACTACTCATTGGTATAATTCGTGATTCAGATATTTTATGATTTAGAATCTTTAGAGGTATATGTAGGTTGGGATAAAGGGAGTAGCGTATATACACATGTTTTCTTCATTGAAGTAGCATATACAGTCTATCACATGAATTTCTTATGTTTCAGTTGGTTACGAATGTTAATATAGGTTTCTGGGTACATCATTGTGCTCTGATGACAGTGATCTAATTGTTTCAGATTAACTGCATGTTGGTTGAAGAAGTTTGAGTTTCTAAATTTTTGATGGGTTATTGATGAGTCAAGGTCTTCATATGTCTTAATATGTGCCAGGAGCATCTAGTCTGAAAATTCATGAAACATGGTGCCTGTTGGAAGAGTGGAGTTTTATGTAGGCTGGAACCTACACACTAGTAAACATATTGGCTAGTACAAGAGCTAGGGGGTTGTAGGTCCCTTCCAGTAGAAGTTGGAGAATGAGAGAAGTTTGTAACCTTCTATAGGTAGAAGACTTTGTACTTTATTATTTCCAACAATTGGTATCAAAGAAAAGTTCTTTAGAAGAAACTTGATCGCTTGAAGGAATATCCATCAAGATGAATAATCATGAAAGCAAGGGATCCATCAGACCACCAATATTTGACTGAAGCAACTTTGTTTATTGGAAAATAAGAACCTCAACCTATCTACAATCTCTTGAAATAGACGTTTAGGAAGATTTGGAAGGAGGATATAAATTTCCAACAACAATTCCTACAGACACGATAGGTAAAAAGAAATATGAAACCAATGCCAAAGCTATCAATACCTTATTGGGAAGTTTGTCACAACCAGAGTTTGTGCAGCTCAAATCAACCAAAGAGATATGGGACAAAATCATTGAGAGCTATGAAGGAGACTCTCAGGTAAAATGTACTAAGCTTCAAAGTCTTAGAATTCAGTATGAAACCCTTAAGACGCATAGTGATAAGAATATAGCTAGTTACTGCTTAGGTATAGATGAGGTTGTTAATTGTATGAAGAATCTAGGTGAAGAAATAAAGGGTGTTATCTTATTTGAGGAAATTTTGAGATCCTTGTATGCTAAATTTGAATCAAAAGTGTCTGCAATAGAAGAAAAAGCGGATCTGCAGAATATCACTATGATATAACTTCCCAGAATCCTAACTGCTTTTGAGATGACAAAATGAGGTACATCAGATATGAGAGAAGTTGCATTTAAAGCTTCGGAAAAAGGAAAATAAAAGAAAGAACACAATAAATTAGGACACATTTTAGAAGAATAAGATGAGGTAAATCTTGTCAAGAATCTTCAATTGGTTTCTAGAAGGTTCAGAGGTAAGCTACCTTTCAAATTATTTTCATGTGGTAGATTCAATCATTATGATGCCAAATGTCCTCATAAAGATAAATATGAAAAAGGGAATAGTAAACAAGTTGTGAATATAAGGAGTTACTATGAAGATAGCGATGGTTTATATAATAGTGATGAAGATGAAACTGGTCAAGATTACAAATTTCTAATGGCTTATGATATCGTTGATTTTTGGGATAGTTTAGAAGAGGATAGTGATGGTTTATCTAATAGTGATGATTATATACTTGTTGAATTAAGGCTTCTATGATCCATATCAAGTTTATAAGAGATTTTTCGACGTAAATCACATGATATTTCATTTGTTGACGCGTTTCGAACCAACCAGTTTGGTTCATTGTTACGATAAGTCGAAGAAACAGATCAAGCTATGCATGTTAAATAGACATAGCAGACCTCCAACTTCTATAATTTATGACCAGGAAATAGCTATGTTGACTAACGACTAACTTTGACTTGGGAATAGTTAGATGGACTAGGACCAGGGGCATAAAAATAAGTTAATTTATTTTATTAAATAGGAAGTTAGTTATATTATCAATAAATTAAAAGTCAAGGGACATA
>APFE031490460.1:6487-29176 GCA_000404065.3 Pinus taeda
TTATATTGATGTACCCATGTAGTGCCCATATTGTTACTATTGTGCCCCATAGAAGCCCAATATTGTTATTATTGTGCCCTTACATTATTATCGTTATGTCAGCTCTGATTATGTTATGACCCCTTAGACTCCTATATATAGAAAGGAGGTCTTTTCATTTGTATCATCGAAGAATTGTTCATTTATGTAATGTAAAGGAGGTTGCCCCTAAGAATTGTTCATTTATGTAATGTAAAGGAGGTTGCCCCTAAGAATTGTTCATTTATGTAATGTAAAGGAGGTTTCCCCCTCGAAGAGGCTGAATTCTAAGGCGTGGATCTATGTTTTCTATCTTTTCTTGAGCTGGTTTCATAACAACCACATGTAAAAAGTTGACAGGTTAGACACCTTTAAGTTAGTTTATGGGAAAGAAGTTTTGATTCCCATGGAGTACACTGTGCCTATCTTCAGGATTACATCTTTTACAAATATGGCAGACCCTGATATAATGGAGGAAATAATGTTGTATTTTCTTACTTTGGAGGAAGAAATATTTATAATAGGATTCCATTAACATGTACAAAAGGCAAGAGAAAAGGCCTAACATGATAGCCATATTAAGCAAAAGAAGTTCCAGGTAGGAGACCTTGTTCTCCTTTATGACAGCAAGTTTGTAAAGTTTTAAGGAAAATTCAAGATGCATTGGTTGGGCCCATACATTATCAAGCATATTATTGATGGAGGTGTAGTTCAATTAGCAAAGTTAAATGGATAATTGGTTCAAGGAAGAGTAAATGGAAATAGGTTGAAGCTATACAAGGAAAACCCTAACCCTACAACTTTGCTTTGAAGAAAGAAGAAAAGTCTTAGTGCCACATGTAGTTGAAAGTGGGAACAGGACTACAAACTACACTACAAAAAGAGCTGAACATAGAAAGTTACTTCACTACAATCTAGATTATGTCAAAGTTTGTAGGAGTCTCAACATAAGAAGGGTTGCTTGCTACAGTATGGGATGCGTCGAAGTTCACCGGAAAAATATGATCGTTAAAAAGAAAAGTTGTCGTTAAAACACATTGGGAGATGCATTTATGAGGATAGATTGATTGGATCTAGCGATATATATGCAATTAATGAACACAATATGAGCTGATGATGGGGTTAGATATTCAAATTTGTTATAAAAATCCATTTCGTGCCCAAATTTTGCAATTTTCTCAATTGAGAATTCAAATATTTCCATTGCGAAGAAGTGACGACTAAAGAATTCATTCGTATATTTAGTGAGAAGGGCTTAGCTTGAGTCATGGAAGCAACATCTGAAGTAGAATCAACTGATATGCCCACAAAAGCATCACCAGTAGCAGCATCATCACACACATAGCGAAGATCCCCATGAAAGAAAATGACCAAAGAGCAGAGAATGAAGAACAAACAAGACAAGAGACTTGTTGAGTAGCACAAACATGTGAGAGATAGTGAGGAAGAAGCAGAGCAAGTACAAATGAAAATGGATTGCGCAACATTTCCATTGCCTCTCCCACCATGTATTTCACCAAGAAAACTGAATGAAAAACTAGTAAAAGAGTCGAAGGATGCGAAGTATGGCACCTTCACACCTTTATTTCTGAAGTGAGTGTGATTCACTAGAGAAGCCCTTGGGAAGACTCCACAGCTAAATTTCATGGACTATGATTTCAACAATAGAAAGAAATATCTGCAGCTCACACTAGACAAATATTTTTAAAAAGTGAAGTACTGTAAGAGTGGTGTGATAAGGTTAGAACCACAGTAGTGGGATTGGATTGGTGCAGTTGGGCTTGATGAATATGTTGCACTTCAACAAAAGTCCAGGGAGCACGACTTGTGGAAGACAACTACTCGTGCTGACGCATGATGGATGCTCATGGAAGGGGAAAAGGATCCCTATTGACCCAATGCTAATATGGAGAATCACAAGATTGTGTTACCAAGGGTAGAATCCCAAAGAAGAATTTTTTGGGAAAGATCAAGACAGTGCCATAGAAGAAAACATGAAGAAAAAGTTTAGACTGAGAAAAGGGAAACGAGGTTATGATATCAACTCGATCAATGACCATGGTGTTCACTTCACAACACAGATATTGGCTAGGAATATTATGAAGAAGTTTCGGGCTAATGAAATCCCTGAACCACTGATTTCCTTAGCTACTCAATGCACTAATGGGGTTTAATACAACTAGGTTGCATATATTTTCCAAGAATTTATGGATGATTGTTACGAGGCTCAAGAGAAAGGTACTACATTTCATTATTCATGTTTAATTTTGATAATTATGATGTTTACATGGATAGAGCCACAATATTTGTAGTTCCCTCCAGTACCCTTGGATGTTTGTGAAGCCGCGTAGTATGCCTTGTTGTGGTATACAACTAAAATGACGCAAGCACAAGAGAACGAAATATTTTTTGTATTATACCATATGGAGTCACACATGTTGGTGAACTAGCACCCTCTCCTTTCACCTAGCCTTTACAAGCAGTATAGCAATATCATGAAGTGTAAGGCTAATTTCCATAGAATTTACATACAGGCTCATAGGGACACAAAGAAGAAATGGCATCCCTTGCCATATTTAGTGACAAAAGATGATCTCCTGGCATAGATACAACAATGGACTGTAAAGTGGATGACTGTGTTGGAGACAGACAGAGGATATCCTCATAGAGGAGGACATGACATAGCATGGGGAAGCTAGTGGGAAGGATAAGGATGAGCTAGAATCAGAACATGAGGAGCAATATGATGAAGGTCACCAGGATCTTCCTGAAGGTGATGAGCAAAACAATGGCGCAGGAAAACCTGCGTATACCCATAGGATGCATGTCAAAATGTATAAACCATTTTCCCCAAGAATTAATATGACCTATAGGGTCAAATCTCCATTACTTAATGGTTAAGATCCATTTTATTAAAACTCTGCGGAATAATTTATGATGAACCATAGTCTAACCCTACATTCATTTCTTTCTATCGGGACTTTATTTAACCCTCATAATCTTCGCATATAACTTTAATTAACCCTTCATTAAACCTTAATGCCTGCACATATATATAACCTTCCCCACTTTTTATCCATTGCTTATATTTGGACTTTCCACATAAAACTATCTATCGGAACTTCATCTCTATTATGAATCTTTTATAATAGAAATCACACAAAACACACACAACCATACCTTTTTCTGCTTATTCCTTGTCTCTGTACATTACCCAATGCTCCCTTATTGCAATCGCACTCTCAGGGTTTCACAGGACTCTTAAGACTTCTCCTTTCACATCTGGGATGCGATAAAACACTCGGACTTCAATAAACATAAACCACAAACATTACTTTCTCAGGTCTACTCTCCTCTCGCACTTCGCAATGCTCCTTGGTCTACTTACATCACATATCGCAATATTTATTGGCTCGCTCCATCGCACCTTCACATATCACATTGGTTAAGGGCTAAGGTCTATCTCCCATAGATATTTGCGATGCGATCAAACCTCTGATTGCATCAGACATCACAATCGCATATCGCAATTGCTTGTGACTGAAGTTCATACACAATTGGTATGTTTTGATGCGGGATTCATCAATGACCCTCCACCGTTGATCTGAGCACCCAATCCAATGGTTAACAATAAGATTGCATTTTGCAATCACAACCCACTTGTGGCCAGGGTTTGGCCATTGCTATAGTATGTTGTGATGCGATGCAATTTCCTCCCTTCGCTATGACTTAATCCTAGCCATTGATCTTCTAGATCTGATGACCCCTATACACTAACACTTCATTCATCTATTTATTTGGGTTATACGCCATTCTTCAATTCGAATGTGGTTTTGGATTACTTCAATGTTTCCCATCCTTTCATTATTCTACTGCGCGACTCCTCCTGAGCTTAACTCTATGTGTTTCTTTAATCAAGATCACTCCAAACCATTACTTGGGTTCTTTGAATGGTTTCAAAAGTCCATTATGTTCGTCTATATTATTCTTCTCCTTTGTGTATTTGCTTGGAATCTGTCTACACACATATGTTATACAAAATACTCTGATTCATACATAACTTGAACATTTGATATTCAAATCACACATTTACACACTTTGGAATTGATCTATGTATATATAAACAAACATTTACACAGTCTCACTATCTTTGGCCTGATTTTCTAATGTCAGTGGCCTTTGTTTACAATCTGTTCATAGGCTTACAGCCACCCTCTAGTTAGCTTTACTATCCAACTATCTCACCATATCCTCCCAGTCTATGCCTTTTAGGCTTACATTTATACAAAAGGATTCTAAAACCAATTCCTAGTTTAGATCCATAAACCTCTCAACAAAATCCTAAAATCTCTTCCTCATCCCTAAGGATCCTCTCCAATCCTCAAAATCATGAACTAACTCCTAATCTAAGTTTTACAATTAATTTCAAATCCCTCAATCTCTTAACTATCCTAAATATCTCATATTCTCCTATATTCGAGAATTTACAAATATGTCTCACAATATTCAATTAAATCCTATTCTAGCTTCTCTAATTAAAATCACTCAAAACTCTTAATAATTACATTAATTCAATACTTAGGAAACTAACTTCCCTAAAACACAAGACCCCCTATGTCTAATAAAATACAATGATAACGTTGAGTTGAATACTCCTACATCAGATTCCCCATGTAAGAAAATTTATGACCACCTAGTCATAAGTGTGGATAATTGATTCCTCTTGGATCCTAGACTTTATTTTGTAATTTGTCTTTGTTGGTCAATTGTTGTATTGTTGTTATTATCTGTTGTTGTTCTCCATGTTTCCATACGTTATGTTGTAATGTTCCACTTGCCATGCTTTCATAGTATACTACTATCTTCCTCTTGTTGTCACTCCTTTCCTTTCTCATTGTTGTCTTCTTCTGAGATACCTTTATCATTAACCTTCTTATCAACTCAATTTCTTTGTCCAATATATCCTCTGTCTGTTGATTGTCTTCAACTCTTAATCACTGAAATTCCATTACTACTGCCACTCTTTTATCCTTACTCTCTTGTTCACTATTGTCTTGCACCTTTTTAGCGACTGTCATATTGTCTTTTAGCACAATTTTTTGCTTCTATTTTATGTACCTGTCAACTTCTTGTCTTTCATTTACGACGACTTCTTTGTCATCCTTCATCAGCAATTTAACCTAAACATTTACCCTCTGTTCTTCCAACTTCCTCCTTTGAAAGTATAACTCTCTATATAATTCAATGATTTTCCCTGAAGTAAACTTTGGAAATTTTACATAATCTCCCATTTCTTCATTTTCTATTGACCCATCATCACATGATCCTTCTTCCTCTGCTAAATCTTTCTTAACATACTTCAATAGATGTTCTTCCTCTTCGTCTTTCATTTGGTTGTCCACCTGTGCCAAATACATTATAGTTTCTACAATAAAATCTACACTCATAAGACAATTATCAAAACAAAAAATATAATGCCTTTGTACCTCCTCTTCTTCTTTTGGAAACCTTTTAGTATGTTTCTCTGATCTCTCCTTTAACTCCTCTGTCAGCACATCAGTATGTTGATTCAAACTCAAAGAACTCTTTATATTGTCACCAAGTCTTGTTCCAACACCGTCTATTTTAATGATGCCTCTCTACGCTTGTTCACTGTAGCAAACTGTTTCTTTTCTAGTCTCCTTGTCATATTCTGCTTCAAAACTTTCATTTTCTGGAAGGTATTCTTTCATGTTTTTGACAATTTTAAAATACCACCTATTTTCTTCCAAACCTATAACCATACACAAATTATCAGTTTTAAAATCACAAGACCTTATGGTCTCATTTGATGCTTCAATCATCAAGTCTTCTGGCTGCTCTGAATCATTCACATGATCCAAATCCATTGGATTTTCGTCACTTTCAAAAAGTAATGGTCCACATTCGGGTTCACGTATCAAAACTTCAACATCTTCTTCAGCATCTCCCTTTTGTTGTAGCTCAACTCTTTCGAACTTCTCTATCTCCAATTTGGCATCTAAAATCTGTTCAAGTTTCCTCAACGCCTTTATTAACTGCATATTCACTTGTTGATTCCTCTTCTCTTGTAGCCTCTACCACATCACTTTATTTCTCATGACATAACCATATTTCTAGTCTATTTCATTTCCCTACAACATCTCAATTAATACTTCAATCTGAGCTGCTATCTCATCCATTTGTTTATCATATTCTTCATCACTCATTCTCATGCCATTTGCCTTGGCATCCTTCTCCTTTTGTCCTTTGCTATGATCTCTTTCAGAACCTCTATTATGACTGTCACTAGTCATCATCCTCTCCATCTCTATGAGTTCCTCACTTACTCACTATGAGTTGCACTAAAGCCTCTACAACAGCAGGTCCTTCCTGCTACCACTTACCTCACCAAGCTCTCCTTTGTACTTGGTCTTTTGGCAAGCACTTGGTTCTCTATCTCTGGAACCTTCTTTGAGCACTTCTCTTTGCTCCTTCTATGCTTCAACTCATCTGCATATTCTAAGAACACAACTACCCTCTTTATCCAATCCTTGTTCGAATTCCTCAAGGTTCTGCTGCATTCTGCTTTCACTTAGAAACTCTTACCATCTTCTTTTATCTCTTAGCAATTCTACCCACATCCTTTGTGGAATTTCCTTTGGGAGTTGCAACAATAATTTTGCATCAATACAAAGACCACAACTTTCCAATCTTCAAATAAAACTAAAATAAAACCATTTCATCTCACCTTCAAGATCTCTGTCTGATCTTGTCTCCCCATTCACCTACAGTTTGAATGCACTATTCTTTTCTCTAGCCTTCAACTGTATATTCAAACTCTATTACTTCAAGAACTTGCAAACATCCCACTTATAGTTTAACTACTGCAATCCTTCTCCAAAATTTCGCGTATTCAATATCTGCTAATCATTAGAAAAATTTGCATACCTTCGCCTATCTTCAAGATCTCACCACTCCTGCAAATCTATTTCAACAGATATTCATGCCTCCACTACAAAAACTTTCAACGTTCAGCTACTATCAATCAGATTTAGAATCTGGTTCTTTCCTTCAATCTTCTGGCTTTATCTTGGCAAAGCTTAACTGTTGGCAACAATTTATCCTTTGCTGAGTTTTCTTCCACTCAAAAATCCTTACTAGTTTCCTTCATTATTGCTTCTTAAGGCTTGATCTTCTTTTGCTGAGATACTTCATTAGTTGCAACTATCAATTTTCAATATATTTCTTTATCTAGCAAAACCCAAATCAGAGTTAAATAAAATAATACCTGCATGATTTCACAAGTAGTCTCCATGCACTCTTCACATTCGAGTGAATCTCCATTCTTCAAAACATTGCTATGGATTCTTTATGTTTCTGTAATCTCTTCTTAATTCTTACTCACCTGCCTCTAAGAACTTAACTGTTCTTCTCCAATTTCAATTTCAAACATTTCACAATTCCAATTATATGGATTCATTAGCTATAAATCACTTGCTCTACTTTTCTCAAAATCTGAACGTTCTATCAAAATGCAGAAATTACAAAAGTAGTATTCCTCTTACCAATCTCCCAGCTTTACCTTAGTTGAAATCACCAACTGCCAACAATACTTTGTCCCTTCTTTTGCACGCAGAATCTTCTTCTGCTCTGATACCACTTTGACGCAGGAAAACCCGCGTATACCCACAATATGCATATCAAAATGGATAAGCCATTTTCCCCAGGAATTAATATGACCTACCAGGTCAAATCTTCATTACTTAATGGTTAAGGCCCCTTTTATTAAAACTCTGTGGAATAATTTATGATGAACCACAGTCTAGCCCTTCATTCATTTCTTTCTATCGGGACTTTGTTTAACCCTCATAATCTTTGCATATAACTTTAATTAACCCTTCATTAAACCTTAATGCCTGTACATAGATATAACCTTCCCCACTTTATATCCATTGGTTTTATTTAGACTTTCCACATAAAACCATCTATCGACACTTCATCTCTATTATGAATATTTTATAATAGAAATCACACAAAATAGACATAACCATACTTTTTTATGCTTATTCCTTGTCTCTGTACATTACCCGATGCTTTCTTATTGCAATAGCACTCTCGGGGTTTCACGGGACTCTTAAGACTTCTCCTTTCACATCTGGGATGCGATAAAATGACCGAACTTCAATAAACATAAACCACAGACATTATTTTCTTGGTTCCACTCTCCTATTGCATTTCGCAATGCTCTTTGGCCTGCTTACATCACATATCACAATATTTATTGACTCGCTCCATCACACCTTCACATATCATATTGGTTAAGGGCTAAGGTCTATCTCCCATAGATATTTGCGATGCGATCAAACCTTCGATCTCATCGAACATCACAATTGCATATCGCAATCGCTTGTGGCCAAAGTTCATACACAAGTGGAATGTTTCGATGTGGGATTCAACAATGACCCTCCACCATTGATCTGAGTGCTCGATCCAACGGCTAACAATAATATCACATTTCGCAATCGTAACTCACTTACGGTTAGGGTTTGCCACTGCTATAGTATGTTGTGATGCGATACAATTTCCTCCCTTCGCTGCAACTTAATCCTGGCCATTAATCTTCTAAATCCAATGGCCCCTGTACACTAACACTTCATTTCTTCATTCATCTCTTTATTTGGATTATACGCCATTCTTCAATTTGACTATGGTTTCGGATTACTTCAATGGTTCCCGTCCTTCCACTATTCCATTGCGTGACTCCTCTTGAGCTTAATTCTATGTGTTTCTTTGATCAAGATCACTCCAAACCATTACTTGGGTTCTTCGAATGGTTTCAAAGGTCCATTACATCCTCTGTATTATTCTTCTCCTCTGCATATTCACCTCGACTCTATCTACACACATATGTTATACATAATACTTTGATTCATACATAACTTTTACATTTGATATTCAAATCGCACATTTACACACTTTGGAATTAAACTTTGTATATATAAGCAAACATTTACACAATCTCATTATCTTTGGCTTGATATTCTAATGTCAGTGGCCTCTATTTACAATCTACGCGTAGGCTTACAGTCACCCTCTAGTTAGCTTAACTATCCAACTATCTCACCATCTCCTCCCTGTCTATGCCTTTTAGGCTTGAATTTATACAAAAGGATTCTAAAACCAGTTCCTGGTTTAGATCCATATCCCTCTCAACAAAATCCTAAAATATCTTCCTCATCCCTAAGGATCCTCTCCAATCCTCACAATCATTAACTAACACCTAATTTGAGTTTTACAATTAATTTTCAAATCCCTCAATCTCTCAACTATCCTAAATCTCTCATATTCTCCTATATTCGAGAATATTTAAAAATATGTCTCACAATATTCAATTAAATCATATTCTAGCTTCTCTCATTAAAATCACTCAAAACTCTTAATAATTACATTAATTCAATACTTAGGAAACCAACTTCCCTGAAATGAAATACCCCCTATGTCTATTAAAACACAATGATAATGTTGAACTAAATGCTCCTGCATCAAACAAAGAGTCTGAAAACACAGAGACAGGCCAAGCTGTTGTGGAGAAGAGGAACGAAGGCGTTGAAGTTGCCACAAAAGGAAAAAAGAAGAAGAAGGAAGATAAGACAAAGGAAATAACACCAGTGGTCCTTGCTGATGGGGACTTGGACCAAATTGGGATAAAATTCAGGAACTGATGACAGAATCATGGAACAAGTTAAAGGATCACTACGATGCACTTTTAACAGATATTGAAGAGTGCATTACAAAATTGAATATTTTGGCATAGACAGTTAGACAACCAGTGCAGGCAGATGAAAATCTTGAAGAGGAAAGATCAATAGAGACTACACTTGCAGCGCGGATAACATCGATACCTGTTGAATCCCTACAGTTTGACTTCACCGAGGTAGAACAATGAGCTAAAGAGTGGAGATATGTGAATATGAACATCGCAGTAGTGCCACTTCAAATATTACACAAATTGCATCAAGAGATCATAGATTAGATGAAGCAGTGTGAACAACTCACATCCAAGTTAAACGTACAGGTAGAGAGAGAGACTCACTACAGCAAAATCTAGACCAAGTGATCCAGGAGAGGGATCGAGCAGTACAACAACAACAAAATTTGAAGGAGTGGTCGAAGCAACATGCTGAAATATTCCAGACATTGAGTTCTGAGAAGAGGAACAAGTGGAGGACAAGGTTGTGAAGCTTGGCCTTCGAGTAAAAAGAAACAAGGATAAGATTGCAGAAGTGAAACTTACATATGAGATGAAAATTGTTGAGCTACAAATGAAGCTACAGCCAACCACACCACAGGAAGTGCGAGAGCAAAGGGAGACTAACCTAAAGGCTGTAACGGCTAGCATCTTCGCATCAGTGGCAGATTGTGGGAAGATTTTGGATGAAAGTTTAAACATTTGGACTTCACTCCAGGAAGATCCAAATGTGGAGAAACTACAAGAAGATATTCAACAGAAGCAACAACAACTGGAGGAGATTTAGGTAACTGTGAGGACTTTACCAATCTCACAGAATCTTGCAAAGATCAATGAGGGAAATTTCTTCTAGAATAAGAGAGAGGAGCCGAGAAAGGAAGACAAGACTTTGATAGAGATAACTCAACCATGGCAAGATGAGGCTCTCCAACTGCCCCAAGAAATAGATGAGAAACTTCAAGAGTTTTGACAAAGATAAACAACAATGATGCAGAAGGATACATAACCTACGACAGAAGCACTGTTGGAGGAAGTTTGCAGTGAAGAGAAACAAGTCACAAACATTTTGCAGCAGTTCAAGAGTGCTTACAACACTGCAACAAAGATCATAGGTAAATAGACTGAGTGACTCGGGACGACTCACATGTGAGTGTTGGGGGCCCATTGGGTGCAACCCAACTTGGCATAGATTTTGGCAAATACTCTACATTTTGTGGGGCGGAGTGCGTATTCGAGCAAACCGCACAATGGAAGAAGTGAAGTACATTTTGAGGAAGCACATATACGCGCAGTGTAAGGGCTTCAAGGTGGGTCGAAGCCCCTCCTTTTTGTAAAAGCACATGATTTTGTAAGGGACCAATGGTTTTTGGACCATTGTTTCTTGTTTTAGGGAGTTCATGGTATTTGGACCATAGTTGCTTGTTTTAGGGAGTTCATGGTATTTGGACCATGATTTTTGATGATGTAACCCTTTGATGTAATAATATATATAGGGTAAAATAATAAGAAGAGAATCATCAAATTGAATTGATCCAGATCAGTGTCATGGGAAAATTTTTGTGATCTGTAATTTGAAAGAGAATTCAAGGCTCTGCAGCTGAGTGTGTAGAGGCCTGAGTCTGTGGTTGAGTGCGCAGGAAGCCTACAGCTTAGTGTGTAGGCCAAGAACTATTTATTGTTCAATGGTTCATTATATTAGGAACATTTCTTGTGGACATAACCCCACATTGGGGTGAACCATGGTAAATTGGTGTCTCATATGTATATTTTATTATTATCTATTGTAGAGTAGCAGTTATTACAGTTGCATTTTATTTCATCGCATTGTTGGTTTATGGTTTTATACGGCATGTTTAAGTGAATAATTTAATGTGGCAAAGTGATTTATAAATGCTAATAATAAGATAACATAATAATACCACATCTCCTAATCCTTCAAGGATGCAGAAACTTGGTTCTGCATCCTACCATAGTCACTTTGAGTGAGATTGTGATCTGCTTGAAGGTCATCACTGAAAGGGCTAGTGATTGAGGGTTTTGTTGGTGCACAGTATAGATTGAACCTGGGTCAGCTCAAACCAAGACAACAAATGGTTCCATTTCCAACAAATAGAACAATGGTTGCTAATAAAATTACATTTCTTAAGGTTAGGTAGTAGTAGATTCTTTTTCAATATCTATGACACTTTTAATAGATGTGAGACATGTTATTCCTAGATAGAGATATAAACTAATATATCATATAACTACACTTTCAAAAATGAAGCTTGGAAGTGATGCAAAACATCATTCATCAAATACACAAGTGTAGTTGAAGTGCTACATAAACCAAATGACATTACTATCCATTCATATAGGAATTTTCTTATCATGAAGGTGGTATTTTAGGTGTCTTGTTCTTTAACTCATACCTAGTGGTATCTCAATTTCAAATCCAACTTGGTGAAATACTTGGCACGTTGCAACTAATATAATAAATCATCGATCTTGGGAAAAGGGTATTGATTCTTGAGGGTGATCTTACTCAAATATTTGTATTAAATACATACTCATTGATTCCAATCCATCTTGAGTACTATAATGACAGGTAACCCACAATATGGGGTGTTTGCTCACATTACTTCTTTCTCTAAAAATTGCTACAACTATTTCTTCACTTTATTTGCTTCTAAGATAGATTGTTTGTAATATCCAATATATGGAAATGGGGAGTTGGGCAACAATTATATCTCATGCTCTAGTTCCCACTTATGTGGAAAACCTTTAGAATATTGTAATACTTCTTTGTATGCTTCCCAAATCTCCTCCAAATTGTACTTTTGTTCTTTAGTACATTCCTCTAGAGATCCTTTTACTTTTGTCAATTCATCACCTATTTAATTCTCTCTTAAGAAAATTAATACAAACTTCCTACTAAAACTGATTAATTATTTTGCTTGGTTAGTTCTTACTAGCGAGATATTATATTTAACTTTTAGTGCATTGATTATGAAAGAGTTCCCATCCTTGATTAGGCAGTACTGATTTTCTCTCATCATGATTGTTGCATCCCTTATATACATGTAGAGGCTTACAATCACTATGCTACACACATCAAGTAGTACTACATCTACCTCCTCTTCATCAATATAGTTTATTCTTATAAAAAATTGATCTCACACTATTTAATGATGATCAAAATTGTATCCTTATTTCCCAATCCCAATTGACATGGGCTAGGATGATCGTCAATTTTTAATCCAATCGTGTTACTAGATCTTCCACTATGAGGCTAGCCTATGAATTGGAATCAAATAGAGAATCCACCTTTGTCTTCTTGACATGGATGTTAATATGGAATATTTTTATTCATTTCATTATCTTCCTTTTTATGGAGGCTACTCAAGTTCACCTCCTTCTACATTGTAGTGTAGATTATATTTTCGTCTACATCCAAGCTACTTTATACTTTGTAACATGAATCTAGGGTTAATAATTTCTTTTTCTTGGAATCCTTCTTATGATTCTTTGGATTTAGATTTGGATGTAGATTTCAAGGCTTATCTTCAATGAAACCATTTATATTACAATGGTTACAATGGTTGTTTGGATCCTTGCATTTATGTGTGATGGTTGTTTTCTTGTCATGCTTCCGTTTTCACTTCTTTTCCTTCTTGGAAGCATCTTTGTGGTCTTCCCATTTGGAACTATTTGGTTTTCCTTTCTTATTTCCCATGTTCGCCAAGTACTATGTTTTCCCACATGCCTTATCAACTATCATAGGTTTAAAGAGCATCACTTGCTTACATCAATGACTTTGTATACCACCTATATACTTAAGGGGTATGTCTAGCTTCTTGGGAGATAAAATCAACATAATAATCATTTTTTGAACTTAGTGGTGTAATCTTACACACTGTACCTTTTCCTTTTCCTAAAGTGATGCCAACAGATACACCGATCATGCACATACATATAGGGTTGAACTATAATTTGATTAGAGTTTTAAATGTCTCCCATCTAGTTATCAAAGGACCACCATCCAACTTAAGTGTCTTTGTGTGGCTTTCCACTAGATTAGGGAATAGCGCTATAATTTTAATTGGGAAACTTAAATCTTTTGTTGTTCTCCTATGTTATAAACGTTGAAATAAACCTCTAACAGTTGCAATTGTGCTTCAAATTAACAACATCAATCTCACCATGGTAGGGTTTTATTTTCACTTTCACATTCATTTTAAACAAAGATTATGAAGAAGTGATAACAATGGAACTTGGTTACTCTTTCTTTGTCTCTTTTTTTAGCTCCTTTTTTTGGGCTTTCCTTATCTTTCAATTTCTCATTTGATCTAACTTCTAAGTTAGAACCACCAACCTCCCTATTACCTCCAAAATTGTTCTCTACAGACACCATGAGGAGGGCTATGTTGTAGGAGATATCAATCACTTATTCGTCTAGATTTGAAAATATCTCATTTGCATCACTACAAGTGTTGTTATTATTGGACTCATCCAATATGACTAGGATTTTGAAACTTAGTTTTTAATCCAAATCTTAGATCTTATAATTCCCACAAAATCTCAAAGAGAAATACTTTGATACTAATATGACCTACAAATTTCCATGGAATTTACATTAGAACAATTCATCACAACATATCTTACTATATTCTAAAATATTTTACCATTCAATTTATTTCCCTAGACCTTTGATTTAATAAATTTCTACTATAGTGCTCAAAATTATGGAAATAACTATAACCAAAATGAAAGAAACAAGAAAATGAGCACACCATCCATAAAATTGAACATAAGGTGTGACATAAGAAACCCAATATGGGCAAAAACCTATATCGAAGGTGAGGCCTAGATCTACTATTTTTTCTTAGTTATAAAATGAAAGTACACAAAAAAGGAAACTCATTATGAAGTTTTCGTAGACATTATGGCTTGAATTTTTTACTACAAAATATTGTACCTTCTTTGTTATGTTTCAACATCCCACTCATAGATGCTCTTTTCAACTATGAAACAATGACAACACTGAAATAATGGAACACTTTACTTTTCTATCATCCTAGTATTTAACATAATATTATATTCACTTAGGATTAATGCTTTTACTTACCTCAACCCTCAAGTAATGTTTTGGTTTTTGTACCCTCTAGAATCTTATTGAAAATACACATCTAACTAGCCCCACAAGTGTGAGTAGTGGAGTTGATGTGGCATCCACTTAGTACCATGGTGGTTAATAGGTAGGTCAATTTGTGGGAGAAATAAAATTCACATACAAATTCCAATTCAAGTGATTTTTGCATTTTTGGAAAGATTTTGGCATGTGCATCAATGCAAAAGCACTAATATGCTCATAAATTTTGACCCCAAAATGTGCCATTTGATGCTTCAAATTGGATCTATAAATTTCAAGGCCCCAAATCAATGAGGATTAACCCTAAATGGTCCCAAGATAATTCCTCTAATTTTTTCATCTGGAAAGTACTAATATAGATGAAAAATTATATAGTGATCCATTTCAAATCAACCTTATTAATTAAATAATTCTATAGTTAATGCTTTTGGATTCATAACTCCATGTTTTTGAGTGATAACAATCTTTGGGTGGCACCATGACCGCCATTGTGATTACCAAAAAAAGGTCTTATGGTCCAACAGTTTGAAAGTTAGCATCCTATCTTATTGTATCTTCACTTTCCTAGTCCTATATTTTCCATATGAAAAAGAAGGAGCTCTGGTTGTGAAACATCAACCAATCTCTGTTGAAGTTACATCTTACTCATTAACATCAAAGTAGGAAGTATATAATATTTTTTGACATTCATACTAACTTTTGAATGACTTTTCACCTTATGGTTGGGGGGGAAATAGATTTGTATATTACAATCATAATCAAATGTGTATTATAGGGGCCAATTTTTGAAAGCACCATTTCATCTTTGCATAGTGACTTTCATAATTTAGGAAATAATTTCTCGTGTAGTGACCTAATTGGTAGTTTGAAGTAATATGATTGAAATTTGCATTATGAACAATTTCCTTTTTCTATGTAAGACATGTTTTGGAACTAAAACAAGAATTTCTTTGAGAATTAATGAACTGAATGCTTCTAGCTCTCAAATTGGCTATCATATAAGAAGGGATGTCAAGGTATTAATTCAATTTATGTTCAATCTCAAGATTGTCGACATGATGCTTCTACAGAGTTTCAGTTGCCTGAGTGGTTAAATGCACATTATAATTTTGCAATAGCAATGTGCAGAGTGTACAAGGTAGAGGCATGTGAACATGTTGTGTTAGGTGAGGAAACAATAAAAAATGAAGATTACAATTAATAATTCTCAAATCACATAAGAGGTCGAAAACAACAATTCAATGTGAAAATATTTAATACATTCTATTTTTTTTTTTAATCTTTATATAGGTTTATTGTATGCAATATCTCATTTTGAATTGTTATGGCCAAATTCTCTCAAATAGATAGACATCTATGATCATCAATATATTCAAGAAAGATAAACTTGAATGTTCAACATCAAGGAGATATTCAACAAAATATATATGTTCCCAAGGTATATGCAGGGATTAATGATATCTTGGATGTAGATATGCTCAATAGATCATTAGTGAATGGATGTTGAGGACCACTATATATATTTCTAGTTTTCAAGTAAAAAGGAATACTTTTTCACATTGAAACCAATAACCACAAAATCTAGTTTATTCATCTAATCACTCACACATACTTATGTATAAGTGCTAAAATATAAAACAAATAGATTTATTCCTTATGACAAATTGACATGAAAAAATAGTCCTAAAGGAGGGAGCATAAATCAACCCTGTGTATATGTGTGTATGTGTGTGTGTGTAATTCGTTGAATGTTTAACATGGATTTGACACATGAAATTTAAAAAAATATTAATTCAATTTCAGTTTATATAGATATGATGTGAACTTAACATGGGTTGGGGTATGGTAGTCGGGTCTAGGGTTTGGCGGTTGAAGTTGGTCATGGTCATTGTGTATGTGTGTTCAGGACATGGGCTCTCATGTTCACAACCATTATGAGGGTATATTTGTGATGATCATTATCCTTTCAAATTATCCTTTTTTGGGGCAGTTTTGACATGGAATTTAAGAGTTTGTTTTTTCCTGTGACCTTTCCTACACTAGATCAATGCAGTGTTATAGGGGGCTCCTTGCTATGGCCTTTAACATGACCTGCCTGTGTCTTATTCCATGGAAATGGGGGATGAGGACCCTCATGGTTTTGGTCATATTTTGTTTGAATCTCATGACATTTGGTTCCAACAGCCTTAGGATGTTTATGATTTTCACGAAGGATCTACCAATTGTTTGGTAGGTGTCTCAATTACCACTCCATCCTTTTCCTTTGAGCCATTTATTTAGGGTTTTGTTTCATATTCTCCTCCATCGACAAGGGTTTTTAGTGTCAGGGGTTGTCTTATTTCTGCTAGCAGTTTTCAAGGTTTCCCTTCCCCCACTTGGTGCTTGGATTTTCCTTCCCTTTTCATGTCATCTTTGCTTGTGTTGGGGCCATGAGATTCTATGTTTGGTTCTCATTTTCCAACAACTCACGTTTCTTCTTCTAAGGGTTTGGGTTTTTGTGAGGGCTTTCTTATTTCTCAAGCTTCTGTCTCATTTTCTCTACCTCATATTTCTTCATATTTCCCTCAACAATATGTCTTTTGAGGGATTTAGATTCTCAGGCGATGGCTTTGAACTCTTTTTTTATGGATTAGGAAGCGTTTCCTGTTGAAGGGGAATATCTTGCAGAGTTGATAATGATTCCTACTAGTAATGATAAATGTGTATCACAGGGTAAAAGGAAGCAAGAGTCACTTTTTTTCCAATAGGTAGTGAACATGTCAATGGTTTTATTTCTAAGAAATGATGTTTCCATTCAGAAAGAAAAGGCATTAAGTCACACATATTTGGTCGGTAAGGTTCACAATATGAAATTTGGTAGGCCCTTTTGTCTCCAAATGGGTGGAGACTTCGATGAACCCCTTGATTAAAAATCCCTGCTCTATTAGAGTTTTGTTGAAGGGATGGATACATTTGACTTTTCATATCGAATTAGATGCAAAGCTCATTTCCATTAAATTCATAAATATCAACTCTTTTCCAATTGTCTTTAAAGTGTGGGCCCCTCTGTTCAATTCTAGAAGAGCGAGTGATGGTATTGTTCCTCTTTGGGTTCATATCCTGGGTTTTCCTGCCCATTCATGCCATCAACTTATTTTTAGAGACCTTCTAGACTTGTTGTGTACCTAGACCTTGATGATTTTTATGAAACTACAGGTGATATGCCCATGGCTTGCATTCTCATTAGTGTGGACCTCCATAGTGGTATTTTGTGGGCTTTTGACATGGGCCCTCGAATGTCTCCCCTCGATCTAGATTATGAGGGATTCCCATTCAGGTGTTGGAGATGTCATAAATATGGGCATATTGTGAAGGACTATGTGCACCCTCTACATAAGAAGATGAACAAATCTAAGGGTTTAGCACAAACAAGGGGTTGGGAGTAGGAGGCTTTTTCTTAGGTGACATGGGTTTCTACATAATGCACAAAATCTTTGGTCCCAAAGGGCAAGGACTAAGAAAATCACTAGGAGACCAAAGGCTCTCGGTTAGACTTACATCTTCATGCTTCCATGACCTCATATTGTGAAGGTACCGTGTCTATTCCTCCTCTATCCTCCTCCCTTCCTTACGTTAATGATGCTTGCAATTCTATTCCATATCTCCTATGTATTGTCTTTCAAGATCTATGATTATATGTGAAGCTTATTATTTATCACCTTCAATATTCCCCTCCCCTCATCCTGCTCCTACTATATTCCCTATTACATTTTCCTCAGCTAACTTGTCTTCATCGTCTGATGCCTCCAATTTACCTCATCACATTTCCATGTGGTTGATGAAATCCTTTACATCTCTGATCTCGACTTGTGACTCCTCGGAGGAGAAGTATTACTTGGGGTTTAGGTCATCTCTCTTTATCACCTGAAGAGGGTCACAATCATGGAAGAAAATCATTCCTTTACAAATCCAAGCTGAAATCCTACACATATCTTGCTCTCGTCAAATAATTTTCCATTATAGGGGTCCTCAAAGGAAGCTTGACCCTTGTAAATCCCCTTAAAAGAAACTTATGTCTTTCAACTTCCTGGTTCTGGATCACCCCTCTAAGAAACAAGCTTTCAAGAGATTATTTGAGCTAAAAGTCTCATATATTATCTTCCTCAAGAAACCCTTGGTTTTGGTGCTCAGATTTCCTCGTGCCTTGAATCTCTCCTAAAGTGTTGATATTTTTCAGTAGCGGATGCCTTATATCGCTTTTCATGTTGGGTACGGGAGGCTTGCAGTGGGTTGGAACCCTCATTATATTCTAGTCCAAAAAATTTGGTGCAAAAAGTCTATCTTGGGGATTAAGGTTTCTTCTTGGTTTCGGGTCAATCTCTATCCTTATCAAAATATATCGCCCTTCCCTAAACCATATGGAATTTTGGGAATTGAACCTAAATAAATCCTTCTTTCATCTAAACAATGTCATCATCGGTGGTGATTTATTATTTTCACTGGGCCCTTCTCAACCTTGGGGACCCAAGGCCTAGATGGATCCACAAGTGGATTTTTTCAAAATTAGGCTTGCCCATAACATCCTACTGGATGTGGATCTAGCCAAAATTTCTCCTATATGGAGGATCATGTGTTTGGGAGAGGATTGGATTACAAGGAAAATGGATAGGTTTCTCCTTACTAAGGCTCTTCTAGATTCACTTCTCATGGTAAAACAATGGATTGGTGAGGGTGGTATCTCGGACCCCATATTTTTGGAGATTAAAGGTCCCCCAAAAATTCCCATCAACCCTTTTAATTTGAATTTTCCATGGTTAAATGATTAGGAGTTTTTAACTTTGGTTAAGTCCCATTGGAACCATTTTCTCCCTAGTTGAATGTATGAGTTGCTACTAGTTTTGAAGAAAATATTAAAGAAATCAAACATAAGACAAAGGAATGGGAAGAAAAAGAAAAAATCCTTGGATATATAAGAACTAGAAGCGATAGAAAAGAAATTTATTAATATTTCATCCACTGAGGGGCAAGGATTCTCTTCCCAAGAGTTAAGTGACTTTTGTAGAAGCCTAGAAAAGGAAATATTTCCCTTCTTGCCACTAGGGAGGATGAGTGGCATAAAAAAATTAGAGCCATATGGCTCAAAAGTGGGGAAGATAATACAATTTTTTTCAGGCTTTTACTAAAGTAGGAAATCAATGAATACTATTTGGAGTCTATAGAATGAAACTGGTGTAGAGATTTCTTCATTTAATGGTCTAGAAAATATGGGCAAAAGACATTTCAAATATCTTTCCAAAGATCCTCCTAAAACATCTATTGAGAAAGTTATTCCTGTTACACAATTTTTCCCTCGAATGGTGGATGATGAGGAGTGTAGGACTATTATGGATAGGGTGTTAGTGGAGCTTAAAATGATGTTGTAAAAATTTTAAAGAGATAAAAGTCCTGAACCAGATGGTTAGTGTGTGGAATTTTTTTTGGCGCATTTTGAGATCTTGGGTACTATTCAGTTAGGAGTAAAATCCAATGAGGAAGGTTGAATCTATTTGAATTTTAACTCTACTTTCATTTCTCTTATCCCAAAAGAAAGCCATCCTCTCTCTTTCTCATATTTTCGGCCTATTTCACTTTGCAATGGCATCTACACATTTATTTCTAAGATTATTGCATCAAGACCGAATCCCATACTTTCTAGTTTCATCTCCTCATAGTTGTTTTCCTTCTTGGAGAGTAGACAAATTCATGAAGATATTAGTGTGGCCTAAGATGGGCTTCACAACATCAAAACTCAAAATTTGAAAGAGTTCACCATCGAGATTGATTTATACAAGGCCTACGATAGAGTAAATTGGATCTACATCAATCTCCTCCTAACTCACTTAGGTTTCTACCATGGTTTCACCAACTCAGTCATGAGATGTATCTAGTTTGTATCTTTTGTGTTGTTAATAAATGGTTCTCCATCTCCTTTCGTTTGAGTTCATAGAGGGATTCGTCAAGGTTTCCCTCTCTCTCCACTTATATTTTTGTTGGTTGTGAAAGGTTTGGGTTGTCTCCACTTGGATGCTAAGAGATGTGGTGATTTCCATGGCTTGCTCAATGTTCAGAACCTGGTCATCATCCATATGTTGTTTGTTGATGATATACTTATATTTTGCAATGGTGAAGTCAGGGATATATCAATATTGGTGGAGCTCCTTTCTCTCTTTGGGTATGCGACTGGTATTTCTATAAATGCCCAAAAATATTCCATTTCTCATCATAATCTTTCTTTTGAAGAGATGCGACACATGTCTCTTATTCTCCCCTTTGAATTCAAGCTGCTAGAGCAAGGCTTAAAATATTTGGTCTTCTAGCTTAAACATAAGAACTATAGGAAAGAAAATTGGTACTAGCTTATTACAAAGGTGGATAAACAGTTGAAATGTTGGAGTCACAGTTGGCTCTCTCATGTTGTTCATTTGGTTCTCATTAAATCAGTCTTATAGGCTATCTTAGTTTATTATGCCTCCGTGGCATGGATTCCCAAAGGTGTCTTGGACAAGATTCCTAGTATGGGTTATTTCTTTCTTTTGTTATGGAATCTAGAAAAGAGGTTGTTTCCCTCGGTTAGATGGGATTCAATTGCAAAACCAAAATCATTAGGTGATTGGGGCTTAAAGAATATTTTCCTTTTGTTTAAAGCATTAGCTGCTAGATGTGGTTGGCATATGATTTCTTTGAAAAATATATAGACATCAATGGTGTTTCATAAATATATTGCCCCCATCTCATTAGAAGATTGGTTAATAAGGTTGGTTAAACCATGATCTAACATCTCCATTGATGAGCCCCAAAATTGGTAACAATTTGTGCTCATTTGGCCTAATTTTCATTGTTCAGCCCTTGTTCAAATCCGTCATTTTCTATAGTTTATGCATTATTTTTAGTATGTTTGTGTCTTTGGTACGAATAGGGGAAGTTACTTTCCTAGGTGGTTAACACGTGTCTATTTCAGGTTTTTGACATATATTGGAGCAAAGTCAAAGCAATCATGAGCTATAAGGCAGCCAAGCCTAAAGTGAGGACTTGAAGTAGGGGTGCCTACAGCATTCAATGACCCTTCCACGGGATTTTCACCTCCAACTCCGAGCTCCAAAGACCACCAAACCGAATCTAGAAGGTAGCCAATCAGCATTTAGAAAGGGGCTGTTTGACTCACAGTTTGACAGCCGAGTTCCACAGATTGAGGAGGCCAGCTAGGTCCCTCGTTATCTATAAATGTTGAGGCCTCAGCCTTTGTAGAAAGACTTTTGAATCTATTGTGTACTTTGCACCTCAGTGATGCAACTTTATTTTGTTCCTTTGTAGCCATTTTTGGCATGACTGTTATGATTCTTTTTGGATAATGAGAAGCAGTTTGGTTTCCTATCAAATATGATTTTTTCATAGGAGCCAAAGCTCTCAGGGTTGGGCCCAACCTGAGAGCCTAGGACCTCCTTTCTGTACTATTTCTTTTCCTTTACGTATCACTGTTTTTCTCTTTTATGCATTTGAACACATTGCTGTTAAGTAGATTTCGTTATGATGATGGAATAGATCACTGTTTATGAATGACTTTGGTTTAGATGTTTTGGTAGGATAATAACAGCAAGATCTCCAAGGAAAAGAGACAACTACATTCCTGGTTTCACCTCGGCCGTATTGGATTTGGGGCTGAAATTGAGGAAACAGTGCTGCCTCACAAAAACACTAGTTTGTTGTTTATGCAATCTTTTAGTGTGCTTGTTTTATTTGCAGAGATTAGTCATGGGTTTGGACATCTGAAATGTTT
>APFE031490473.1:0-24393 GCA_000404065.3 Pinus taeda
TTTCTGCATGTTTTAAATCATTCAGGGTAAAGACTCCACATCTAAAAGGAAAAGTAGGCCAGCCCCTTTTCTTCTCCTGCTTAAGAGTCTGTGTGGTACTCTTAGCTGTAATTTGGTATGCAATTTCCCTTGCTAGCAGTTTGTCAGGGACATATAAGGGGAGGACATGGGGATTGGCTTGGCTGCCATAGACTCTAACATAAGTAAAATGCTCTTCACCAAACCAACTACCCACCGTTGGCAAGTCAAAAGAGGCTAGGTAGGAGATCCTTGAAATAGGCTTATCAAAAATTGCAAAATAAACAGGAACCATGAAACCATTACAAATTTGATACAAGTGATTCTTATGGGATGACTTCCACATCTTGTGATGGTAAATATGGATGGGCGAGGGGTCCTGTGTGGTCCACCTCCAACCAAGAATAGGGAATTCAGAATTAAAACACAAGGTATCCAAGATATAAGCGCTATAGTAGAACAAAGGAATTTTTCTCTCGCTGACTCTGGTTTGATTCCTAAATTCACTAACAGCAAGTGCAAGCTTATCCGAAAGGATAGTAGCCCAATCCATAATCCAACTGTTGACTACCGCCTCCATGAGGGGAAACATTTCAATGGTGAAAATGGTAGAATCATGCATACCCCATAATCTACACATCATTATAGCGGCATAGCAATAAGGAGAACACAAAGAGGTGACTGAGTACTTACCGGAGGCTTCATGTTTGTGCTTATTTGGGTTCTGTCTCCAATCTTTGATAGGCTCAGACTCAATCTCATTCTCACTTGTGAATTTTTCCAGAAATGCGCTATTGTATACTTTCTCTGGCTTAGGCAAATGATACATTTGCCTCAGATCTTCTGGCTTAAACGACCCAAAAATCCTTCCATCCTTTGCGACGAAAGTCCTGTTTGTAATAGGGATTTCTTCAATTGCCCATTTGATAACATCAATGTATGGGAGCATTTTTTCCCTTGCCGCTATCCTATGGAGGAAGGAATCAGCCAAGTCTTTGAGAGTGCACTCTGATTTTTTGAATGAATCTGCAGTGGCTTCCTCTACCACCTGCGTTGGTTTCTCGGCCTCTAAAAAATCGTAAGTTCCTTGCCAAGTTGTCCTAGCAAGTCCCGCGCATGTCGTGTCTGATATCAGACCCTTCTTACTGTTTGCTACTACTTGTGGCG
Source organism: Pinus taeda (assembly GCA_000404065.3). Classification (NCBI taxonomy): domain Eukaryota; kingdom Viridiplantae; phylum Streptophyta; class Pinopsida; order Pinales; family Pinaceae; genus Pinus; species Pinus taeda. The sequence continues at coordinate 1,186 of APFE031490473.1, forward strand.
CAGCTGGTGGGTTGATAACACCTGCAACTTTCTTTGACTTTTTACCCATTATGCCTGAATTGCTTTGAAAAACTGTATTCCGCACAGAGAGACGATTTTGGCGTAACACAGAGATAACATTTAAACCCACAGTTGATAGTAAAAAGAAAGAAGAACATTGATATACTTTTCTTTTATTGAAATGGCACGAAGACGATCTATAGGCAGATCTGAGGGTATGAATTCATTTAAGGGATCGTATAGGACCTGCCACCTTATAAATGCTCATTAGTCCAATATTTCGTCAAAAGATTCTTTAAATCATGCAATGGGCGTACTGGCGGCTGAGAGGGAATAATTATGCCTTAACTATCATTAAATCGAGCTTTCCAATCACTTTTAACGACTTTTTGTTGAGAACTGTGCTTTATCGCGTCGCATCAGGTGAGGGCGCATGGCTAGTTTTAACAATACTTTAAATATTGCCGATCGCCGATTGCGATATCGCATCGGCGAAAGGCATATGCGCATTAAGGGTTCAACAGGGGAACCACTGATCACCGATTGTGATATCGCATCAGCGAAAGGCATATGTACAATGCTTGCAGTACAAAGGGGATTGCCAATTGCGATATCACCGATGGTTTTATCGCATCGGGGTTTTAATGAGGGGCGCGTTAGTGGTGCACAAGGGAATTTTCCGATTGCGATATCGCCGATAGCTTTATCGCGTCGGGGGAAGCCTTTTGATTGTTTAGTGCATCCTTTATTTTATTGCGATATGCAATCTTGCGATCGCTTTATCGCGATAAACACATATTTGCTTTATTTCCAATTTTTTAAAGAGATGTTGTTTTTAAGGGTGATTTTATAAAGCGCTCCTTCGAATTGTTGGATTTTCACAAAGTAAGGGTTTTGACATCAATTTTATTTTAAGAGGGACCCATTTCATATTTAAATACTTTTGTAAATAAAAATAATATGAAATGGGGGGGTTGTTTGCAAAGCACAACACAACCTAAGACGAAGTTCAATGGTTATCCTCTCATTCTTGGAAGGCCATGGCTAGCCACTATTGATTCTTACATAAGTTGAAGGGTTGGAAATATGACAATTCAAAATGAGCATTTTTCCAAACAATTGGTCTTGTACCTTCCTTCTCAACCATATCTAGAGCATGATTTACCTTTATGGTTGGAAGAGGAGGAGTAAAATGAAATATACTCTACCACATCTTACCTAATATGTACCCTAGATGCTACTATAGGAAGGGGGAACCTAATGAAGATGACCCAATTGATGAAATCCTCCATAATAATCCCCCCAACACAATGTCTCTTGATGAGTTAGTAAAGAAAGCTAAGGATAACACCTAAACTAATTTATGCCTAGCTGACTCAAGTCCTACTCATGTCGATGATACAGTTTGGTCTAGCTAGAACATTGAAAATCAACCCCTCTCTCTCTACACATCATGAAATGAGTTATGTGACATGCTAAGAGATCATATGGATGCCTTTTCCTAGAGTTATAAGGAAAAGAAGGGATTGCACCCTTCCATATGTACTCACCACATTTACATGAAGGAAGGCTACAACCTAGTGCACCAACCTTAGAGGACAATGAATCCAACCCTCAAAGACATAGTTAAAGAAGAACTAAAAAATTTGTTGGATGCAAGGTTCATTTACCCCATCTTAGATAGTGAGTGTGTGTCTCTAGTTCTAGTCCCAAAGAAGAATGGAAAATGGAGGATCTATGTGGACTATAGAGAGTTAAACAAAGCCACCAAAACATACCATTTCCCTCTACCTTTCAATGATCAAGTCTTAGATGGTCTTGTAAGGAATAAGTTCTTCTCTTTCCTAGATGAATTCAGTGGTTATAATCAGATCAATATCAGCCTAGAGGACCAAGATAAAACCACCTTCACTTGTCCTTGGGGTATCTTTTCTTATAGGGTCCTTCCTTTTTTATTATGTAATACATCGCCCACTTTTCAGAGGGAAATTCTAAGCATCTTTGTAGAGCTAGTCCATCACTCCGTAGAAATTTATATGGATGATTTCACCCAGTATGGGTGTGATTTCCTTGAGGCTCCCTCTAACTTGGGGAAAATATTAAATAAATGAAATTAAATGAACCTACCCCTTAGCCTTGAGAAGTGTGACTTCTTGATGAATTCAGGGACTATTATAGGTCATTGAATATCCAAGGAAGGACTGCAATTGGACCCAAAAAATTTACTATCATAAATAGGGTCTGTAATCCTCAAAAGTAGAGGGATGTCAGAAGTTTCTTTGACTTAGCTAGATACTATAGGGGATTCATAAAGGACTTTAGCAAAGTAGTCTTAGCTTTGTTTGGATTATTGGCCAAGGATTCAAAATTTTTCTAGTTAGAAAGATGCCAAGAGGCCCAAGAAACCTTAAAGGACATGTTAACTACTGCACCCATACTCTAAGGCCCAAATTGGGCTCTTTCTTTCCACATCCATGCTAATGCCTATGAAAAATACATAGGAGCATGTGTAGGCCAAATTGATGACAATTTTCCTTATTCCATTTATTTCATTAGCAAAAATCCATCCAAGGCTGAATTGAAACTATAATGTGACTGAACAAGAGATCCTAGCTATTGTCCATTCCTTGAATAAATTTAGACATTACATCAATGGTTACCAGAACTTTGTACATACTAACCATGCTACTATTAAATATTTGATGAAAAATCCTTATGTGAATGCCATTAATATTATATGGTTTCTTTTATTACAACAATTTGATCTAACTATCATTGATAAGACTAGTAGCGAAAATATAGTTGCAGCTTTTTTGTATAGACTTTCTTTGTCTATAGGTGATGAAAGAATGGTTGATGATTTGCTGCCAGATGAGAATTTATTTTCTATTTTAGTTATCTTTCCATGGTTTTTTGACATAACCAACTAGTTAGTGTCTGCACAGTTCTGTTCAAATTTGTCCTCTAAGGAAAATAACATAATTATAAGAAGCATAACCCCATTCTCTTGGATTGGGGGGAATCTCTTCAACTTAGGCCCAAATCAAATTTTGAGGAGATATGTCAACGAGGAGGAAGTCTTTGAGATCCTTCTGGCTATCACGATGGGCCTTATGGAGGTCACTTTGTAGCTAAGAGGACTACCTTCAAGGTAATATGAGCTAGATACTACTAGCCCACTCTCCACCAAGATGCAATAATATACACTAGTTGATGTGACTAGTGCTAAAGAATTGGGAAACCTACTCCCAGGGATGAAATTTCTTTGCAACCTCAAGTGAATCTTGAGCCATTTGAAAAGTAGGACATGGATTTCATTAGGCTCATTGATCCACCATCATGCCAGAAAAAGTACATAATTGTGGGGACTAATTATTTGAAAAAGTGAGTTAAAACCAAGGATGTGAAGGTAGCAACATAGTCAAAAGTGGTTGCGTTCTTAAGGGAGAATGTATTTTACAAGTTTGGGTACCCTAGAGAGCTAGTCAATGATCAGGGAACTCAATTCACCTCACACTTTATTGAAAATTTGTTGATGCATCATAACATTAAGCATAGGAAGTCAACTACTTATCATCCTCCAACCAATGGACAAGTAGAGGTTATAAATAGAGCATTGGAAGGAATTATCACCAAGGTTGTGAGAAGAAACAGAAAATATTAGGCTAACAGACTAGTGGAGGCCACTTGGGCCTATAATAGAACCTGTAAGACAACCACTTGCTTCACCCCTTATGACTTGGTCTATGGGAAGAAGGCTTTTCTCTCCATTGAATTTGAGTACAATGCTTTGAGAATGGTAGGCCCTCTCACACACAAAAGCTACTCAAGTACAAAGAAAGGTTTGGCATGAAAAAGACATCAAAGAAAAAGTTTTTCAAGAAGGTGATTGGGCTCTGCTATATTACTCTAGGTTGAGGGACTTCAAAGGCAAATTGATGACTAGGTGGCTAGGCCCATATTAGATAGAAAAGTGCCATGAAAATTTCTCTGTGAAAATAAGGACCACTAGTGAAGAAGGTATCCCCTTGCTTGTCAATGGATATAGATTAAAATCCTATAAAAGACCTATGTCTATGGAAGATTTCATCAGTACCATCAGTAAGGAAGTGAATGTGCTTGGAAGTGTCTCAACTTCTAGCTCATCAAATTCTTGAAGGGTATTTTACTTTTTGGAAAAAAAGAAAAAAAAACAAAGAAAACAAAAAAGGGACCTAGGTGAAACCTCTATGAGGCACCTGAGGCCAACTTTTGGGTTGAAAACATCCTTGAGGAAGCCCAAGAGTGAAAATAGGAAAATAAAAAGATCCTTGGGTGAAAACCTCCCTTCAGGCACCTGGGGTACAAATACCAGTTGAATACCTCCTTTAAGGTGACTTGTGTTTCTTTCAAAAAAAAGGGAATAAAAAGAGAAAATTAAAAAACAAAATGCCATGGCAAGGACCTCAAACCTACCCACTAATAAAATTCTATGATTTTTACAGGTATTTGAAGGAACCAAAGGACTCAGAGTTCAGGGGAAACAAGCCAACCATCACCCCATTCTTCCTCCATTCACTTCATATCTCGCATGCCTATTATGTCTCCATCATCAATCCTCACTTCCAGGAATCAAAAAATAGTTTTTATGCAGTTTTTTGACCTCGACAAGGTTTCTTGTACTTACGACAGGAGTTTCCTGTAGTACTACAAGATGCCCTGAAACACTACACAAATGGAATTTATATTGGAAAATGATGATTCAGGCCTAATCTATTTTCAAACAATGGACCATACACCTCACCACCTCTCACCCAACACCAAGTCATGACCATATCAAATTGTGTGTCCATCAAAAACCACTCAGAAAATAAATAAATAAACAAATAAAAATACAATAAAATAGAAAAAGAGAGTCCAAGGGTCATGCCATCATTTCCATCACTCACCTACCACTCCATCTCCTCCATCTCCTCCATTTACATCATTTCACTCCTACATCACCACCCATTACTCCTCCAAGTGAAAAAAAAAAGAAAAAAAAATTATGAAAAAGGAAACTATAGGATTTCTTGTAGTAACTACAAGAAACCCTCTAGTAGCCTATGTTCTCATAGCAGTAGTTTCTCCAGGCATTCTTCTTCAGTACCCATGCAAGAGAAGAGCTTCAACACCCCTACAGACAATATAACTCCTATCCAAAGCTCAAAAATAGTAGCAGAGACCAAGCACTTTAACACAACAACAAAGAAGACAACCACATCAACAGGAAGAAATATACAAAAAAGTGACCAAGGAAAAACAATACCTAAACAAAAACAAGCACAATAGAGTCACCCTCCAGCATGAATAAACCAAGCAAAGGAATTCATAGGTATGGCACCTCGTCCAAATTATTCCCTAAGTATGGTTCATAAAAGTGTAGGAATGTGAAAAAGTTTGATTTTATAAGTTGGAGGTGGCTAGTTAACTTGGCCACCCTTAGCTCAAAAATGGAAAGTGAACTCCTACTCAGCATAACACGTGGCAATATCACATCAAGAAGAATGAGTTAAAAATGTGGCCGAGTTAATTTATCTGAGAGTGGGTGACGATTACGAGGGGAGGTTGCATGATAACTAACAGTGGGCCAATGGTCCCAAATAGGAAATCTCGTACATTGCCAGAGAATACAATGCTCCAAGGAATCAACCATAAATAGAAAACATTCCAAACACTCATGCACCATTTTTTCATTTTGAGATCAGAGAGAACCAGGACTACCTCAGAGAGCCATTGAGGATCCAAACCTATTTCATCCATCCTATAGGAAAAAAAATTACGATAACAACTACAGGAAACAAGGAAGCTACAGGAAACATTGGAAATTCAAAGAGGACAGTGAAAGGTGGTCCGTAGGGTTGAGCTACTAAGAAATTATCCTCATCCAAACCATCACAGTGAAAGATAGGTGTTCCATATCTCATATTCTTTGAATTGATAGCTAGGAATAGAAAAATCTGAGTTTTTAAAGTGATTACAATGGGCTTGGGATGTTGGCTTGTTGGGGCTTGATCCAGGTTCGAAGTTAATTAGCCAAAAAAATCCTTACACTACTGGCCCTTTCAGAAATAACCCATGGAGCATGAACTAAGGTCTCACTAGAAGAAGTATGGGGGGATGCTTGAACCAAGTTTCCACACCCTTGAGATGTATGAGGGGTTGATTTAGTCCAACTATGAATGGCTTCGCATAGGTCACTTCACGCATTTCCCTGACCTATGAGGCCTTCTCGATCTGCTATAATCACCTTCACGTAGCCCTAACTAGGGCTGACGTGCTTTCACGCTACTAAGGTAGCTATCTGCGCTACTTCCCCAAGTTACACCACAGATCTTACTTATCTTCTTATAATTGTTAGTTAACTTCACATAAACAGATACTTTATCTTATATTCACTTAACCAACACCATCATATAAGTATGTGCACCATATAAACAGTGAAATTGCAATTTAAACCCAATACATTCAATGAAAAAAATAGGAAAAAGATTCACAGAAACAATATGAAACTTCTCTTTATTACTTCTCCAAAGTTACAGACTCGACTCGTCCTATGCACTCAGCTACAAACTACTAGAATTTTGCGCACTCAGCTGCAGAGCCTTCTCCTATTCTACAACCCAAGACTCAACTCTACACTTAGATAAGACTCAATTCTTCATCCTTCATTCATGACTTCATTCCCTTCATTTAGAACTTAGAGCCTCCCTCTATTTCTAAAATCCCATGGTCTGCGGACCATGGGTAGATCTCTAAATCCGACATTACAAAAATGGGAGTGGACAACCCTATGAATCATTTATAAGCTCGCACTTTGTGCCCACAAAACGTGGAGTATTTACATTGTATTTAGTCAAAATATGGCCTTTAAGCCCAAAAAATTCCCTTGGGGGATCCCGTGCCCAACAGGCCCCCAACACAAACATCGTGACTCGCCCTCGAGTCACTTTGTCAGTGCAAAGATCTTCGCACAGAGACCTCCAAACATTTCACGGACTGCTGCAAGGTTAGCAGCACACTGAGTGGCTACCTTTTATACGTCCTGGACGTGTTGTTCAGAGACTGTGGTACCTAAAGTGCTTCCCTACATCTGCTCTTGTATTCCCTGCATCTGCGTGAGCTTGGCTTTGATCGAGGATGTAATGACAAATGCCTCATCAATCCAAGGTTGTACGCGCACCTTCAAAACTTCTTCCTTATTTTGTGTCGCGTCTAGCTACTCTTTGAGCACTTTCGCCTATTGCATCCGTGTGAGCCTCTATGTAAGGGCCACCATCTGCGCGTCCCTTTTATGTCATTGTACTTTTTTTGCAGCTCACGTGCCTCTATTTCTAAGCACTATATGTTTGGGTCCTCCTGCAGAGTAGTGGGGACCTCGAACGACTCTTTGAATAATTTGGTGTAGTCCTTCACTGCACTGTTGATATCCTTTGTTCCCATTGTAATGGTGTTGGCACATTGTTCCTTCACCTCTGGTGGAGTTGAAGGTTGTGCCTTCAACTACAGCTCAACTATCTGAAGGTTCAACTCCAGTTGAACCTTAGCCATCTCTTCCTTTGCCTCCCGCACTCCTGCTGCTAGCCTTTAGATGCACGCCTCTGTTAGTGCCTCTACTGGGATGGCCAACCTAGGGACCATTTGGCAGGCTTCTTCAACCACCTGCATAATCTGCTAGTTCGTCGCCACTATGTCATCATGATGTAGACTTAGTTGTTCCATGTTAATTCATTGTTCACTCATCACCTCGAGCGCGTGGCACTCCCTAGCCCGTAGTTCTACAATCACTTTGTCCTGCAGAACATAGAGTGTCTCTTGAGGGAGTGCAACCATGTTGATCCCAACTCCCTTTAGCACACTGACCATAGGCCTGTCGGACTCATTTTCTGTAACTAGTGCCCTCTCTAGCAGCACTATAGTGTTGGTCATGTAGGTGCACAAGATTTCATTAGTTGTGGTTGTCTCTACTACGAGGCTAGTCGATAGAGTACTAGCCTAAGGAGCACACACCTGCAAATCCTGTATGTGTGCCTAGAGGGCCCCCATTACCATCTAATTTTCCTCCACGAACTGCTGGAGGGCCTCTACGGTGACATCACGTACTGTCTCTCGTGTATCATGTAGATCCCCCTCAGTGAGGGTGATCGGGTCGAAAGAAGTCTTGGAGGACTTTGACTTATTTCACTGCCCCACCTACTCTCTCTGGCACTAATGCTTTAGCTATGTGGATGCTTTCTATGGGTCTACACCACCTTCCTCTATTTTGGGCTCCTATTCATGAGAGGTCGACTTCTGGCCCTCACGCTCCTTCTCTTCCACCTGTTGCTATTCTTTTGCTTCCTTTGCAGCATACCATGCCACCCTGGGCCTTTGTTGCTGCTGTTTCGTTCCTTCTCTTCTTTTCCAACTGTGACATCCACAGTCTTGCCTCCTCTTTCTTCCTCTATGTAGCAGACTTCTCTAATTTGAATTCTGAACTAGCTGGAGTGCACCACTCCAGTGGCCACGACTTAAGCACGATAAATATGACATCATCTGTGGCCAAGTAGGGTTGATGCACACCCTAATATATATGTGATGGAAGTCTTCCTTGAACTTTGGAAAGATCTACAGACTATTGTAGACAGTGGGCGATAACTATGACTTGCAGTTAATCCCCATTGTGATGTTCATCTCCATGAACACCCATAATATCTTGCTCTCTATGATCCCCCATGTGTCTTTAGTTGCCCACAACAAATCATACTTCACTGCCTCCAAAAGATCCTTCATAATTGTGGGGAACTGGCTATCCTCAGGAAATTCCCAAGCCACCAACACTATGGACAGTAGAAGCCATGCATAGTGGAAATTCTTCCCCTGTTCCTGTGCCTCGTAGAAATTTTCCAGGGACTAATGCACAAGTACTCCGACCAGTCAAACTGGACCCACTCTCTCACTACATGGCAGGTGCTACCACTGGTATGGGAACCTCATCCACATGGCACTTTCACATAAGCTTGCTAGCCATTATATGGGTCGCAACTCTGACTGCATTATTGTTGATACTAGAGATCATGTACCCTCTCTTCTTCTTCTCGAGCTTGAATGTTTTCTTCATGGCCTCTGCGATGGCCAAATCATTACTCTTACCATATGAAAAATCTGTTGGGTCCTCCCCATTGCAAGGGAGTCAGCTAATTCTATGAATTAGGTGGTCTGTGATGGGGATGGGATCCTCCATCCACAAGCAATCATCATGCACCAGGCAGGGAAACTGCCTGATGACAAAGATAGTTACTCGGGTGTGATGGTAATGCAGCACCCAGACCAGGTTTAAAAACCTTTCTTTCTCTACTCCGCATAAACACTTGTGTGGCTCCAACTCTATGACTCCTGCCACAGTGCTTTTCTTTGGCTGCATGAGGTGCATGGTTACCAAGTGTCCGAATAACTCATGGTCTTTGAGATCCTAGTCTTCAAAATTTAGATCTGGCACCTGTCACAAGTGTGCTCCTTCAAAAATTATATCATTAGGTAGCAACAGAGTCTGTAGAGAGCTCTTGCTCTCATCTAGGTCCTTGGGCACCCTTGCCTTCCCCTTTTGCAGATGAACATCTAGGGGCAGCCTAGTCAGAAGGTCTGCCCCCTCAGTTTCTTCCTCCATTTCTTCGTCCTCCTCCTCTTCGACCATGATTTCCTCAAGGTCTTCCTCATCCCCCTTGGTTTCCAAATTAACCTCTTTCCCATTTTCTTACATGGTTAATTAGTTTGCAGTGGGTTTCAAGGGGACACGCGCACTAGAAACATAGGTTGCTTACCCTTCTTGGATCTCGGCGTGCATGATGATTTATGGATTTCTACAACTATCCTGATGCCTTATGGGGCATCTCCTATCATCATGGTCTATGTAGGCTCTTTAGTGGTCATCTCTCCCATCTCCCTAGCTTCTTAAGACGGTGCCATATGGCTATTCCACAAATCTTGCAATTGCTCAAGTAACACCTTCAACTCTAACAGGACCTTCAACTCTAACAGGTCAAAAAGGTTTGGGTTCAAAAATCTCTGGGTGAACAACAACTCAATTCTCAAATGGCCAAGTGTTGTTTTTTGGGCACCCCTTTGCAATTTATAGCACCTTTTGAATTCAAATTTGACTATTCCCCCTAAATCTGGTCCATTAATGCTCCCTTGGAAACATATTTTCCCAAATATAGGCCATACATCCTGCCTTAAATGCTTGCCACCCACTCCATTTTATCTCAAACGAAGCATCACATCGTGAATAGTGACTGTAACGGTCACTTCCCAGCTGACCCATGTGGTAGTGTAGCTACCCTTGCGCTGTCGTGAACCCTGTGACATTTTACTCCTGCGTGTAGTCCTGACATCACGCAGTTCCCAGGCAGAGTAGTTTATAGTCCTGCGCCTCCTTTTAATTGCATGGAGTGCTAAGACTATGCTTCCCAAGGCAAGTTAGGTGGCTGGACCACTTGTATATGGCTTCAACTTACTACCGTTTACTTTTCCTGTGAAGAGTTTGCCATTCAGTTTGCCCAACTGCACCGCACCACCATTTGAGGTCTCCTTAGTAACATATGGTCCCATCCAATGCATTAAACCGATAAACTTTTGGTGGTGGTCCCCAATTTTGTCAACGTAATTGCGCTCATCTTGTTCTAGCACTACAATTTCTTTATCAAGAAATTCCCTCTTTATTTCTTCCTCAAGCTTCTAGACTTTTGCTTCTGCCAGGGAACTTTTCTCCCTTAATTGAACTCTTTCATTCATGAGTTCTTGGAGCCTAAGATCACCCTGTTGGATCTCTTCATTAGGTCCCAGGTGTTCTTCTTCGAGCTCTTCCAACTGCGTGATCCCTTCTTCCAAGGCTCCACGATCTGTCATATCCATGGGCACTTCTATGCATGGAATAGGCACGATATATCCATCGGCATTACAACATTCGCTTCATAGGCTAGCCTAGAAGGCATTTGGCCCATCAGTTTCTTGAAGGTTTTCCTATAAGCCCATAAAAATACTGGTACACACAGGTCCAATCACTTTTTTGTGCACTACATACCTTGTTTAGTTCTTCACACAACTTGTTAAATGCTTCTGCGTGGATAACCTTCTATGTGATCGTTACCTCCACACTTTGTCGCTATAACTTGAGGAACTATTTGTGCATTTTCCCCCCTAAAACATGCTTATTGACCGTATGTCCCAACACAAAGTTCATGTGCATTTGCGTAGGTTGCTTGCCATATTTTTGTACCCACATGGACAGATGAACGCGTGTACCATCCCATCCATTGTATTTATCTGTCAATCACACTCTAGGCTTCCCAAACCATGTGCACATTATTCTTCTACATGCGCTCCAGTCTTCAAAGCTTCCTTTTTGTGTACTCCACCACCTTGCGGGCGTAGCACACAGTGCTCAATTCAGGGCCTAGAAACGTTGATTTTCCAGTACCTCCCCTTCAAATATATCCAAGAATACATGTACCTCACTTAACCCATCATAAGTAGGTAGATATCTCACTTCTATCAATACACAACGTAGTGATCTTGTCATCATATTACAATTAAGTGTGGTTACCTCGTATAACCAGTTCTACCATTGCTCTATCTCCTCATCTTAATTTGACATATAGGAGATTTCACACTCCCATGAGATCCATCTGTCCACAGTGGGATTTACCTAGTCTTTCTCTTGTGCAGTTATCTTGTAGATGCAGTCCAAATTGTCATTGCTTTCATAGTCGCACACCGGTTCTGTGTAGCGTGATCCCTCAATGGGGTCTAAGGGTATAACTATGCATAAAGACTAATTATAAAAAATCATCTTGTGCTTCTTTAGATTAATCACCCAGCTCATGTCAGTGGCCCAATGAATTCCTAAGAGCGCGGGGTAGGGGTTGCTGTCATCAAAAATTTCTATCACTTCAAAGTTTGCTAGTGAGCTCTCTCCCTCAATATCCATAATGATTCCTTGCAATCACCCCAGGGGTATTATCTTCTGTTGGTTCACCATTCATAAATGAATAGGAGATCACTATAGCATAGGCCTCCCCATGTGCTCCCATGTATGCTTCGGTAGAACTTTTGCATCTAATCCTATGTCCAGAATTACTTGATCCATCTTATATTCTCCAATCTATGCGGTTAACCTCCTCTCTCTCCCTGTCCTCATCTTATGCTTTCCAATATTCTGTACTACGTGTGGTTTTCCTAGTGTGGTCCCAGCACATCTGTTAATAAGTTCCTGCAATCCTTTTATAGCCTTAGTGTCATGTAATGACTTCATGCATGTTTCCAGGAACGTCGTAAGCCTAGATGGGTCCATATCTGGCTCTAGCCTATCTTTGCTTCTTGAGGTGGAGGCATCAGCAAAGCTAGTCTTAGCTTCCATAAGGGTTTCTTGAGAGTGCTCCAAATCAAGCTCCACTTCTTTTGCCAGAGATTTGCAGACCCAAGTACTATCTCCTGATTTTTTTCCTTTGTCATCTCCCATCACAATTCCATGTCGAAGCACAATGTTCACATTAGGGTCTTCCTCACATGGCTCAGACCTCATCATGTGTAGGTTCTGAGTAAGGGGAGGTGGTAGTGCTCCCTTGTCACATATCCTAGCTATCAACATAGGACAATCCTCCATCTCATGATCAAACAAGGTACAATACAAACACGATGGATGCATTGGGCTCATACAATCATGGGCATAATGTCCTGACCCTCCACAATTGTATCATATCAGTCATCGTGACCTCTTCTAGGTCCTCCTCCACCTCAGCCCCAACCGCGCCCCTGAAATCCTACTCACGTTGATCCTATGTTCTGGTCTAGGGGCCCCATTTAAACTTGAACTCTTTAGGTGGGAGTTCTATCCATCATTAGCTCATAGCTTCTACAAGTGTGCTCATCGTGTCCAGCCGATCTACAAAAATTATAGAACAACTGTTGCAAATTCTGCATGTACTTCTATAACAAATGATATTTTTTCGTAGCATCCTTTCCACCTATTTACCAAATTGCACACCGCAAAGTAGGTGTCATGCTAGGTCTTGCTTGTGCTTCCAGTCTTAAGAAAATCGGTCCTCCTCCTGTGAGGTAGTTTGCGATCACTGGCAGTGGTCGTTATCATGACCCTAACCCTTGCTTTCCTAATATTATCATTTGTAACTCCCTGTGCTTCCCATACGGCTTTTACAACAAACAAAAATTGGTTTGGATCTTCATTTCCCAATCCCTTGAACACAGGAAACGTTATCGTGCTTGCCATACTGAAACACAGTGGTGGCAGAGGAGGTACGGATGAAGATGGAGGTGATGGTGGTGAAGCCGATGTCAGTGTGGGTGGGGGTGGTATCCACAGAATCCTCTGCCTTATCAAATGTATCGCACTTTGTGGAGAGACCTTCATGAGCTCTTCCTCATCCCCCCATGGAGGTGAGATAAAAGGGCTATTCTCTGGTCCCTTACTTCCTTCATTCTTGTAGGTTTTTCCACTTCGCATAGCCCCAAACATCAATGTAATTGCATAATCCACTTTTTTCACAATAGCATTTTAATCCAAGTATTCAGAGACTTTAAATACTTACCTCGCGATCCTTTGATAAAGTGTCGCTCTGCCTCACTATAGCTGACTAAAGTGTCTACCACAAATTTAGTGATGGATCCTCCTATAATCTGATCGATCGAGTGATCAACAATGCACGCGATATTTTCTTCTGATGCTTCCAATATGTGCACCAACTCTGGGGTCCACACAATAGGACTGTCGAGTTTCCACCTTCCTTGGCTATTTGCTAGCTTCGTGATCCACTGGTATAGCTCAGTAGGGAAAGATGCGAAGAATACTTCATGGATTTATGTGTATAGGTAGTAGTCTAACCACTCTTCTTTTGTCAGTCACAGATTCTTGTTCTCCTATGCTGCGAACTTGTGAATTCTCTTGTCCAACCAACCTTCAATTTCCTTCTTAGTTGGATTCCAATGATACGACATCAGAAATCTCTATGCAAATTATGATCCTGGCAACGAAACAATTTGTTGGCTTGTTGGGGCCTGACCTAGGTTCGGAGTTAATTAGCCAAACAAATCCCTACACTACTGGCCCTTTCGACAACAACCTATAGAGCACGGACTGAGGTCTCAGCTAAAGCAGTATGGGGGGGATGTTGGAACCAAATTTCCACACCCTTGATATTTTTGAGGGGTCAATTTAGTCCAACAATGAATGGCTTCATGCAAGTCACTTCGCGCACTACCCTAACTTGCGAGGCCTTCACAATTTGCTATAATCACCTTCATGCATCCCTAATCAGGGGCTAAGGTGCTTCCATGCTGCTAAGGCAGTGATATGCACTACTTCCCCAAGTTACACCATAGATCTTACTTATCTTCTTATAATTGTTAGTTAACTTCACGTAAACAGATACTTTATCTTATATTCACTTAATCCACACCATGATATAAGTTTGCGCACCATAAAAACAGTGAAATTTCAATTTATACCTAATACATTCAATGCACAAAATAGGAAAAAGATACACAGAAATGATATGAAACTTATCTTTATTACTTATCCAAAGGTTACAGACTCGACTTTCCCTATGCACTCAGCTGCTGACTACTAGGCCTATGCGCACTTAGCTGCAGAGCCTTCTCCTACTCTACAACCCAAGACTCAATTCTACACTTAGATAAGACTCAATTCTTCATCCTTCATTCATGACTTCATTCCCTTCATTTACAACTTAGAGCCTCACTCTATTTATACAATCCCATGGTCCACAGACCATCGGTAAATCTCTAAAGCTGACATTACAAAAACGAGGGTGGACAATTGTATGACTCATTTACAAGCTTGCACTCTGTCCCCAAAAAACATGGATTATTTACATTGAATTTAGTCAAAATCTGGGCTTTAAGCCCCAAAACTTCCCTTGAGGTATCCCACACCAAACATGTGATTTTTTAAAGAATAGTGAATAGTTGAAGAGTTGTGTGGAGATAGAAATAAATTGCAGCCATCCACCACTATTATAAAGTCTCAATCACCCTAAAAACTAAGGCTATCCTACCAAACTTCCTATAGTCATCCAAATAGAAAAGAGACATGATAGGAGGGTTTAATAGATGGGAACCCACATAGACATCCAGGATACACCTCCATCACCCTATGGTAGAAATATTTAGAAGGAATAACTGGTGAGGATTCTTTGAGTTTCTCAGAGGGTATGATGATGATGTAGCTCAAGAATTTGTGATGGTACTAAACCCTTAGGCTAAAATTAATGCTACTATTGTGGTAAGGGGACTGTCAATTACAATTACTCTTGAAGTAATTAAAATAATCATTACACTTCCTCAAGGGATGCCATTGAGAAAGGAGGATAAGGCTGCAAGAACTTTTGCAAAGAAAAACTTCCTCTTAAGGGATGAAGAGCCAACTGAGGAAAAAAATGGGATCAGAAGGGAAATCCTTCCCTACCCTTGCAATGAGGTGAGCTATCATATTCTCAAATATACCTCTTGTGAAGGGAGGATCACTATAATCTATGGCTATCAATTTAAACTCATCCATGAGTTGATATTTGGAGAGGATATACAAATTGAAAAAAGACTTAGTGTACCCTACTTGTTTCTTCAATCAACAATATACATGATCCTAAAGGTCCAAGAGGGAAAAGATCATCAATTGGCACACCATGGACATATTAAGCTAATACTAGAGGATGCCTTGAGCTAACTAAGAACCCCCATTGAATTGTCTACATTTAGAGACACGGACAATGAGGTTGTGATTGAAATACAAGCCCTTGAATATGATAGGGACAATACCTCTAGTGGTAAAGAGGAAGAAAAAGAAGATGAAGAAGAACCAGAGGAGAAAGAGGAGGCAGAAACAAAGAAAACTGAGGAAGAAGAAGGAAAATAATAAAAATAAGAGGAGAACAGTGAACATAAAGAAAGAAAGGAAGAATAAAGCTACCAAGGAAATGGAGGAATCTCCAATGTTGTCTCTTGAACCCACTGAGAGTGAGGGAGCTCCTGTCATGACTTCCCTAAGCACACTAGTCAAGTAAAAAGAGAAAAGATAGAGGAAAACCCCTCTCTATTTCAAAACAACAAAGAGCACTAGGGTCAAACAAGGGAATCTAGAAATACCCACCAGGACTCCAATCATAATTGAGGACACACCAAAGTCTCCCATCACCTATGTTAGGAGATCTGTCTCTAGGTCAGAATTAGAAAAGCAAGACAAGGCACCTTCGAACCCATTTCAGAATAGAAAAATCCTTCTACAAGATCCTCATACAGTCCTACTGGAAAATCTGTCAGCACTACAGGAAACATAGAAAAAGCAATAGGAAGGATAACAAGGAGAAAGGGAAGGCAAGGAAGAAGCAACACAAGTGCAAGGGGGGGAATTCTCTAAAGACATCTAAAGGAGAGCCCTAAGAGCTGCAGGAACCTAGCCTAGAACCCAATATGAGCTATTATTATAGATTCATTGAGGGAGGTAGAATAATACCACAAAAAGTTTCCATCCCTCTTCTTTGAGCTTAAAAAATAGAGATGAATGATACATCATTGGATGCAATTTCCAAATCAAAGAAGGTAGAGTATGTGGGACATATGGAAGAGAAGATACTAGAGATAGGTAGAGAGTTGAGTAAGATAAGAGATAGTGAATGAATTACGAGATCTCAACTAGAGGTAGAAAACACATGGCTAAGGAGGCAGTTACAAGAAAAATAAAGCCAATTGGCCACCATATCAATCCTCTCCATGGAGGCACTCTAGTGTAGGATACCACCAAAATCATATGCGTTGTACCTCAAATATCAATGGGTACAATTTTAGATAAAGAGAATAGCACAACAAGGGAATATGCCTTTCCAAGACTATATGCAACTCATTTAACTATGTGACAAAGGGACCCTAGAGGATAAGGCCAAGATATTTGAATTCTACTTGCACAAATTAGCCTATGCAAAGCTATGGAACTTACAACTAATGGACCTTCCATCATGGAGGAGTTTTGATCAGGCCAATGCTAAGGAGGGGAAGAGGGTGTTGGAGAGAGATGAAAAGGATACCCTTTACATCAAAGAGGAATAGATAAATTCAATGGACGTCATTAGCACCCACAACATCATCACCAATTATCCCCAACTTGTACCAAGATACATCACTACACAAGAGCAAGCAATCACACATTTTGAGAACATCTTGAGGTTTCTAGGGAATGAAATCCAACAAGCAGGCCAAAGGAGATGGGGCACCCTACCATACATCCTAAGGATCAGGGAGTATGATTCCCATGAAAGGATGTGATATGCACTAGAAAGGATCCCACTGTATAAGAATGCACTAGAGAGACTCAAAATAAATTGGATTGGTTTGAAACTGAGTCCACCCTTGCTATCAGGTATGCTAGGAGGTAGAAAGGAGGGAGGGGAAAGACAACAATGGGAGGAAATAGAGAAAAATGCAAGGTTTTATCCATAAGAGGTAACTCCATCAACAGAGGCCTATAATGTCAGAGAGACCACATAAACTATGAAAGATATGGGCATAGAATAAGTTGCTTAGAGGATCAGAAACACTTTCAATAGGGGGTGATGATGGGGCTTATAAATAGGTAAATTATATGGGACTTAATTCCACTCTATAGCTTATTAAAATAAACTTTTCTCACATTTATTTACATATTTTGTTATATTTTTTCTTAGTGAGAAGGTTAAAGGTGAGATGTTATGTCATGTGGCCTAATGTGCATTAATTGTGGGATTTGGGAGAGTTTTGGACAAATTTAACTGTAGGAAGTCAAAGTAGACAAGCAAGAGGGATTTTAAGAGATTAGGTCTCCCTCCTTAACTCCTCAATCACTCGAATATTCCTCTACTAGATCTCATGAGCTTGGAGTTACAGGCAGCCATGCCCACCGAGTTCATTGGTAGCCAAGGCAGTGATAGTTGAAGACAATTCAATCTCGAGTTTGTTAGACGAACCTCCCTAATTTTAAGCAGGATGTTGGTAGCTTTAGTTGTAGGGTACGAATTTTTATGATAGTGAAGGGGAAATTTCAAGCTTAAGATATTGTAACTGTTATTCTCATGTTATTTTTGAACTTTTGGTTATAATGAAAAAGGTTTCTTTGATCCAACACTGAGTTGACTTAGAGGGTTAAATATCTTGGGTTAGGGCCCAACCCTAGAAATAAAGGTTCCTCTTTTAATACATGTATCCTTATATTAGAATCATAGATTAGTCATTGAAGTTATCTCCGTTTTGTTTAATTTACTAGTCTTTGCACGATTGGTTAGTTTTTCTTCCATTAGTTGGATAAGTATATTAGTTTTACAATAATGAAGAAAAGACTTCAAAAAATCTTGTGACAGTGGCCACATCCTTATCTCCCTCATGGGATCATGGTTTGAGGGTCCCACTCTCACAACCCCAAAAATAGATTTATATTTACATTTACATATAGTTGTGCATAAATGAAGAAATGAACATGTGTTGTTGCAGAAGTTGCTAATCTGCAAGGAGGAACTCATTCCACCATCTTCATCTAAGTCTTCTCCTCCTCTTGCCATATCCTACCAATCACCAATTCATATTTATGTTTTGTAGCCACCATCGACATCTACCTTGAGAAAATCTAACCATCTTGAAGAGTTGGGCTGATCCTTCAGTAGCGTGCACCTTCCCCATACCTTGTTCCATTATCATACACCTTCCTATCACTCCCTTTCACCTTCCCTAACTTCCTACGACTTTTAGCTAAGTTTCCTGTAGTAAATCAGGATATCCTATAGTAACTACAATAAATCTTGTATCAACTACAAGAAACCCTGTAGCATCCTGTTTTAGACTATTTTGAGTAGAAATGATGATCATAGCCTAGGGTAGGACTTCAACTTGACCTCCATACCCCGCAATGTCGTTTTTGACCAGTTTTCTGATACCTTCCTCCCCTATAAAAGATCAGCTTGTTTAGCTTAACATTTACATTTCTAAATTGAAAACCAAAAGATTCTTTTCTGTAATATTTAGCTAGTGCATGCATACATCATTCTCAACAATGTTAGGATAATTTCCATGCTTACTTAGTCCAGATAACTAGATGATAAAATGCAAGGTTAAATTAGGTTTTTTCTGCAAGTAATGTGTGTTAATTCTTAGCTATGTAATTTCATGTCATTTCATAGCACTTTTTATTCAGCACTTTCATTTCCTTAACATAGGCAATCATTTACTTTCTGCATTAAAGATAGCTTTACATTCACTTTCATTAGTCAACCTCCTTCTAGTCAATAGAATATTGGTTTAAAAAACCCTAGTGGTATATCGTCCTAGTTGAGAAGTGACAAGAGTAGACTGTTGCATCTGTTGTACATATAGCACTGTCACCTCCAAGTTTGTACGAACCCCAAGTTGATAAAGTAAAGTTTGTTTCCCTACGAGGTGCAACATCCTTTCTATAATACTATGGATCATCACGTGCATCCCTCTCTCATGTAAATATGATGAGTATATACCGAGGGATACACACCTTTCATCTCTTTATAATCCCAAGAAAAAGAATCTAGGTGTTGTCTTAGTACATTGCACAATTTTTATTCCTATTTGGATAAGAGAGGGGTTGATATTTAGAGTTCTAGAGGGGATAAGCTCTACAATATTGGCATGTTCTAACAAAGCTCAAATCAATATAAGGGATTCTTTCAGATTATTTCATCAGTTCATCAATTGGTGTGGAACTGGCACGTTGATTGTGTAAGATATGGTCAATGATGTCATCTCCATCAATTCCCCCCCCCCTATAACATTATTTAGAGTGTAGACTAGGTAGAGAGATGGCTCATAAAATTCTTCCTCTTCCTCATCCTCTAACCTTAAGGGTAAGTCATGTTCAATAGAAGTTTGAGAAGGAGGATATAACACAACGTGTTTGTATAAATTCCCATTCTTAATAGTCATGTTGCCATCCTTGCAACTAATGTAGCCATCAAAAATGGCCAACCAAGGTCTTCCTAGAATGAGAGGATAAAATTAAAACTTGGTTTTGGGTTGGAGTACTAGGAAAATAGTGGGGTACTCCCAAGAGTCAATGGAAGCCATCACATCCTCAATAACTCCCTCAGGAGCTACAATGGACCTATGTGTAAGTTGTAGCACTATGGTGGTGTTCCTTAAAGCCCCTTGAGGGTTGATATTTAGCATGGTTTCCCTAGTCATTACATTGATTATAACCCCATGATCAATCAAGGTATTAGGGACAACAATTCCATCAATGTGTACATCCAATGCTAGACTACTAGGGTCCAAGTAATTTTGGGAGATTACTCTTCCCAACATCAGATTAGATAATTTTCCAACAACATCAATAATTGTGGGATTATATCTTCACCTTCTCCCAGGCCTTTTGGAATATCCCTCCTTGATAATATTTTTGTAAATGGGAAAGCAATTTATGGCCTAGAGGAGGGGTATATTAACAATAAAATTCTTCAACTCTCCCAGAAGTTTAACTTCTTCTGGGCCGAGTTGTTTAGGGTGGAACAACCTATCAAGATAAGGAGGTGCATTTATTTGAGGGACAGTCTACTCCTTCTCTTCTTTAAGCTCTTCGAGTGGATAAGGTGGTTGATTATCTGGGAACACTCTCCCAAACCAAAGGTTTATCTCTTGGATTTCCACAACATAAGAAGGATATGTTGTTTCCCCACTATAGACCATGTTGTTCATGCTTATTATTCAAGTTCAAATTTGATTGAGTAGGCATTTGACTTTGTTTAGGTGGAGTATGGTGAGGGAGCTATTCTTAAAACTGATGTGGAGGAAACAAAGTAGAAGTTTGGGGTGTTTGACGTCTCCATCCTTGTGATGGGTTGTCCCGTTGGAAATATTAATGTGGATTGAGTAGGCCGAGGAGGATATTTAGGAGCATAAGGGCAAGGAGATGTCAACCATGATGGATGAGTGGAAGGGTAATAAGGCTAGAAAAGTGCATTCTTATTTGGATTGTAATGAGAATAATATGCACCTTGTATGCCCTATTGATATGGCTAAGGATCTTGAGGCCTTCTTTGGTTAGTGAAACAAAGTTTCTCTAACCTGCCTTCTACCCCTTGGTATACAACCTTCAAACCTAGAAAATTAGGACATTTATATGTTGCACAATTCTCTTCACAAGCAAAGCATAATTCTATGACATTTAGTGGTCACTCATTCCTAGAGTGTCTCTTAGTGCATCTAGGCTAGAGGATAGCGACTTCCCTTTTTGATTCCTCTTGCTTTCTTTTGATTTTCATATTATTTAGTTGTAGGGAAAATATATGTAGCATTTCAATCTTATAATCCTCCAACATACTTCATGTATCATGCTTGATGGCTATAGTAGAGGGAGAATAACTGACCAATCTTTGGCTAGCCATACCCTTTTTTCCTAGGAGCTCTGGAGTGATTTATGAATAAATGTTTGATGTCATCATAAGGAAATTTTTAGATATTTCCTCTCGAGAACATGTTGAGGGTTTCCATTACATCCTCCCTAATCCCTTGAAGAAGAACTAGCTTGAGTGACTCAAGATCAAGGGTACAATTGGCCCTACTATTATTGAGTTGGGATATTTCCTCATAATCTTCTAAGGATTCATTAAGTCCAAGGGTCATCCTAAATAGTTATTCCTTTGTTTTTTTAGACTTACAGTAGTCCATGTACTTTCCATTGAACGCTTTTTGTATTTGGGCCTAGGTAGTGATGTTATCTCTAGGTAAACGCATAAACTAGCAGAAGGCTACATCTTTGACGATGGATGGAAAAAATTTCAGATTTTTTTCATCAAAGGCATAGTCATAGGTCCTATAGACAACAACAAACTAAAACATGAAGGTTTCAAGATCCTTATAGGTTCGGCCATGGAAGTGTGGAAGAGCAATAGGGCTTATATTCTTCATTATGGCCTCCCCATTGGTCTCTCTTGATTGTTATGCATATTGAATGTTTTCTTCACAAATCTAAGTTAAGGAAACCTTGATTTCTCCTTAGTTTAGGTTACTCCTTGTGGTCTATAACAAAGGATTCTTAATTGCCCTTTGTTCATGATTATCCCATGTTCTTCATTTCAACCCCGGTCTGAGGATTCTTAAGTGCTCTCTCACCCAGGTTAGGATCATTTCACCCATTCGACCTATAGATTTTCTCTTTACTTTGCTATCTTGCCCTGTGAACATTCCATTTAATGAATTGATCTAGTTATTCTATCCATTTGTTGACTCCATAGCCCAATGGCTTAAAGACCTTTCTCTATCCATCTGTTGCAAGAATTCACCATGCAACCTTAAATTCAAAACCAAAACCCAAATGAACATTAAGGACTAACCTAAAATCCCGGAAAAACAACTCTAAAATATATAGAGAGAGCCCTCTCTGAGTCATAGGTTGGCTAGAACCTATACTTAAAAGATTGGTTTGTGGTTACCTTAGTTTCTTCCTTCTTCTGATAACTTCTAAGGAAATTTTGGAGTGATAACACCTTCCACCACTATGTGGTACAGGTTTGCATCTGTTTCACTTTTTGTGAAACCCTACCTGGTGAAGTATCTATCTATCGTAGTGTACCAAGCACGAGGTGCTTGCTTCAGCCCATACAACACTCTCTTGAGCTGGCACAGATGCGACTCATGGGAAAAGTTCTAAAAACATTCATGATGCTTTATGTACACTGTTATGAAACCAGCTCAAGAAAAGATAGAAAAGATAGATCAATGCCTTAGAATTCAGCCTCTTCGAGGGGGGAACCTCCTTTACATTACATAAATGAACAATTCTTGGATGATACAAATGACAAAACCTCCTTTCTATATATAGGGTCTAAGGAGTCACAATATAACCCAACCGACCTAACAATAATAATATAAAGCCACAAAAATACAATAGAGGGATTCTATGGGGCACAGTAATAACAATATGGGGGCAATAGGGGCACAACAATATTAATAAGGGGTATAACTACAATAGTAATGGGGTAATCACTAGTATTATAGGGACCCAACATGCCCCTTGCCTTCAAAAAAGTGTTGTCCTCAACGCTTGAGTAGTTCTGGATACTTCTGCATAAAATTCTCATCCTCCCATGTGGAATCTTCAGCAGATAAGTTCTTCCACTTGATAAGATACTCTGAAAT
>APFE031490473.1:29387-68071 GCA_000404065.3 Pinus taeda
CTTAGTGTACCCTACTTGTTTCTTCAATCAACAATATACATGATCCTAAAGGTCCAAGAGGGAAAAGATCATCAATTGGCACACCATGGACATATTAAGCTAATACTAGAGGATGCCTTGAGCTAACTAAGAACCCCCATTGAATTGTCTACATTTAGAGACACGGACAATGAGGTTGTGATTGAAATACAAGCCCTTGAATATGATAGGGACAATACCTCTAGTGGTAAAGAGGAAGAAAAAGAAGATGAAGAAGAACCAGAGGAGAAAGAGGAGGCAGAAACAAAGAAAACTGAGGAAGAAGAAGGAAAATAATAAAAATAAGAGGAGAACAGTGAACATAAAGAAAGAAAGGAAGAATAAAGCTACCAAGGAAATGGAGGAATCTCCAATGTTGTCTCTTGAACCCACTGAGAGTGAGGGAGCTCCTGTCATGACTTCCCTAAGCACACTAGTCAAGTAAAAAGAGAAAAGATAGAGGAAAACCCCTCTCTATTTCAAAACAACAAAGAGCACTAGGGTCAAACAAGGGAATCTAGAAATACCCACCAGGACTCCAATCATAATTGAGGACACACCAAAGTCTCCCATCACCTATGTTAGGAGATCTGTCTCTAGGTCAGAATTAGAAAAGCAAGACAAGGCACCTTCGAACCCATTTCAGAATAGAAAAATCCTTCTACAAGATCCTCATACAGTCCTACTGGAAAATCTGTCAGCACTACAGGAAACATAGAAAAAGCAATAGGAAGGATAACAAGGAGAAAGGGAAGGCAAGGAAGAAGCAACACAAGTGCAAGGGGGGGAATTCTCTAAAGACATCTAAAGGAGAGCCCTAAGAGCTGCAGGAACCTAGCCTAGAACCCAATATGAGCTATTATTATAGATTCATTGAGGGAGGTAGAATAATACCACAAAAAGTTTCCATCCCTCTTCTTTGAGCTTAAAAAATAGAGATGAATGATACATCATTGGATGCAATTTCCAAATCAAAGAAGGTAGAGTATGTGGGACATATGGAAGAGAAGATACTAGAGATAGGTAGAGAGTTGAGTAAGATAAGAGATAGTGAATGAATTACGAGATCTCAACTAGAGGTAGAAAACACATGGCTAAGGAGGCAGTTACAAGAAAAATAAAGCCAATTGGCCACCATATCAATCCTCTCCATGGAGGCACTCTAGTGTAGGATACCACCAAAATCATATGCGTTGTACCTCAAATATCAATGGGTACAATTTTAGATAAAGAGAATAGCACAACAAGGGAATATGCCTTTCCAAGACTATATGCAACTCATTTAACTATGTGACAAAGGGACCCTAGAGGATAAGGCCAAGATATTTGAATTCTACTTGCACAAATTAGCCTATGCAAAGCTATGGAACTTACAACTAATGGACCTTCCATCATGGAGGAGTTTTGATCAGGCCAATGCTAAGGAGGGGAAGAGGGTGTTGGAGAGAGATGAAAAGGATACCCTTTACATCAAAGAGGAATAGATAAATTCAATGGACGTCATTAGCACCCACAACATCATCACCAATTATCCCCAACTTGTACCAAGATACATCACTACACAAGAGCAAGCAATCACACATTTTGAGAACATCTTGAGGTTTCTAGGGAATGAAATCCAACAAGCAGGCCAAAGGAGATGGGGCACCCTACCATACATCCTAAGGATCAGGGAGTATGATTCCCATGAAAGGATGTGATATGCACTAGAAAGGATCCCACTGTATAAGAATGCACTAGAGAGACTCAAAATAAATTGGATTGGTTTGAAACTGAGTCCACCCTTGCTATCAGGTATGCTAGGAGGTAGAAAGGAGGGAGGGGAAAGACAACAATGGGAGGAAATAGAGAAAAATGCAAGGTTTTATCCATAAGAGGTAACTCCATCAACAGAGGCCTATAATGTCAGAGAGACCACATAAACTATGAAAGATATGGGCATAGAATAAGTTGCTTAGAGGATCAGAAACACTTTCAATAGGGGGTGATGATGGGGCTTATAAATAGGTAAATTATATGGGACTTAATTCCACTCTATAGCTTATTAAAATAAACTTTTCTCACATTTATTTACATATTTTGTTATATTTTTTCTTAGTGAGAAGGTTAAAGGTGAGATGTTATGTCATGTGGCCTAATGTGCATTAATTGTGGGATTTGGGAGAGTTTTGGACAAATTTAACTGTAGGAAGTCAAAGTAGACAAGCAAGAGGGATTTTAAGAGATTAGGTCTCCCTCCTTAACTCCTCAATCACTCGAATATTCCTCTACTAGATCTCATGAGCTTGGAGTTACAGGCAGCCATGCCCACCGAGTTCATTGGTAGCCAAGGCAGTGATAGTTGAAGACAATTCAATCTCGAGTTTGTTAGACGAACCTCCCTAATTTTAAGCAGGATGTTGGTAGCTTTAGTTGTAGGGTACGAATTTTTATGATAGTGAAGGGGAAATTTCAAGCTTAAGATATTGTAACTGTTATTCTCATGTTATTTTTGAACTTTTGGTTATAATGAAAAAGGTTTCTTTGATCCAACACTGAGTTGACTTAGAGGGTTAAATATCTTGGGTTAGGGCCCAACCCTAGAAATAAAGGTTCCTCTTTTAATACATGTATCCTTATATTAGAATCATAGATTAGTCATTGAAGTTATCTCCGTTTTGTTTAATTTACTAGTCTTTGCACGATTGGTTAGTTTTTCTTCCATTAGTTGGATAAGTATATTAGTTTTACAATAATGAAGAAAAGACTTCAAAAAATCTTGTGACAGTGGCCACATCCTTATCTCCCTCATGGGATCATGGTTTGAGGGTCCCACTCTCACAACCCCAAAAATAGATTTATATTTACATTTACATATAGTTGTGCATAAATGAAGAAATGAACATGTGTTGTTGCAGAAGTTGCTAATCTGCAAGGAGGAACTCATTCCACCATCTTCATCTAAGTCTTCTCCTCCTCTTGCCATATCCTACCAATCACCAATTCATATTTATGTTTTGTAGCCACCATCGACATCTACCTTGAGAAAATCTAACCATCTTGAAGAGTTGGGCTGATCCTTCAGTAGCGTGCACCTTCCCCATACCTTGTTCCATTATCATACACCTTCCTATCACTCCCTTTCACCTTCCCTAACTTCCTACGACTTTTAGCTAAGTTTCCTGTAGTAAATCAGGATATCCTATAGTAACTACAATAAATCTTGTATCAACTACAAGAAACCCTGTAGCATCCTGTTTTAGACTATTTTGAGTAGAAATGATGATCATAGCCTAGGGTAGGACTTCAACTTGACCTCCATACCCCGCAATGTCGTTTTTGACCAGTTTTCTGATACCTTCCTCCCCTATAAAAGATCAGCTTGTTTAGCTTAACATTTACATTTCTAAATTGAAAACCAAAAGATTCTTTTCTGTAATATTTAGCTAGTGCATGCATACATCATTCTCAACAATGTTAGGATAATTTCCATGCTTACTTAGTCCAGATAACTAGATGATAAAATGCAAGGTTAAATTAGGTTTTTTCTGCAAGTAATGTGTGTTAATTCTTAGCTATGTAATTTCATGTCATTTCATAGCACTTTTTATTCAGCACTTTCATTTCCTTAACATAGGCAATCATTTACTTTCTGCATTAAAGATAGCTTTACATTCACTTTCATTAGTCAACCTCCTTCTAGTCAATAGAATATTGGTTTAAAAAACCCTAGTGGTATATCGTCCTAGTTGAGAAGTGACAAGAGTAGACTGTTGCATCTGTTGTACATATAGCACTGTCACCTCCAAGTTTGTACGAACCCCAAGTTGATAAAGTAAAGTTTGTTTCCCTACGAGGTGCAACATCCTTTCTATAATACTATGGATCATCACGTGCATCCCTCTCTCATGTAAATATGATGAGTATATACCGAGGGATACACACCTTTCATCTCTTTATAATCCCAAGAAAAAGAATCTAGGTGTTGTCTTAGTACATTGCACAATTTTTATTCCTATTTGGATAAGAGAGGGGTTGATATTTAGAGTTCTAGAGGGGATAAGCTCTACAATATTGGCATGTTCTAACAAAGCTCAAATCAATATAAGGGATTCTTTCAGATTATTTCATCAGTTCATCAATTGGTGTGGAACTGGCACGTTGATTGTGTAAGATATGGTCAATGATGTCATCTCCATCAATTCCCCCCCCCCTATAACATTATTTAGAGTGTAGACTAGGTAGAGAGATGGCTCATAAAATTCTTCCTCTTCCTCATCCTCTAACCTTAAGGGTAAGTCATGTTCAATAGAAGTTTGAGAAGGAGGATATAACACAACGTGTTTGTATAAATTCCCATTCTTAATAGTCATGTTGCCATCCTTGCAACTAATGTAGCCATCAAAAATGGCCAACCAAGGTCTTCCTAGAATGAGAGGATAAAATTAAAACTTGGTTTTGGGTTGGAGTACTAGGAAAATAGTGGGGTACTCCCAAGAGTCAATGGAAGCCATCACATCCTCAATAACTCCCTCAGGAGCTACAATGGACCTATGTGTAAGTTGTAGCACTATGGTGGTGTTCCTTAAAGCCCCTTGAGGGTTGATATTTAGCATGGTTTCCCTAGTCATTACATTGATTATAACCCCATGATCAATCAAGGTATTAGGGACAACAATTCCATCAATGTGTACATCCAATGCTAGACTACTAGGGTCCAAGTAATTTTGGGAGATTACTCTTCCCAACATCAGATTAGATAATTTTCCAACAACATCAATAATTGTGGGATTATATCTTCACCTTCTCCCAGGCCTTTTGGAATATCCCTCCTTGATAATATTTTTGTAAATGGGAAAGCAATTTATGGCCTAGAGGAGGGGTATATTAACAATAAAATTCTTCAACTCTCCCAGAAGTTTAACTTCTTCTGGGCCGAGTTGTTTAGGGTGGAACAACCTATCAAGATAAGGAGGTGCATTTATTTGAGGGACAGTCTACTCCTTCTCTTCTTTAAGCTCTTCGAGTGGATAAGGTGGTTGATTATCTGGGAACACTCT
This sequence comes from Pinus taeda, assembly GCA_000404065.3. Lineage (NCBI taxonomy): Eukaryota > Viridiplantae > Streptophyta > Pinopsida > Pinales > Pinaceae > Pinus > Pinus taeda. The sequence goes on from APFE031490473.1 coordinate 34,445, forward strand.
CCCAAACCAAAGGTTTATCTCTTGGATTTCCACAACATAAGAAGGATATGTTGTTTCCCCACTATAGACCATGTTGTTCATGCTTATTATTCAAGTTCAAATTTGATTGAGTAGGCATTTGACTTTGTTTAGGTGGAGTATGGTGAGGGAGCTATTCTTAAAACTGATGTGGAGGAAACAAAGTAGAAGTTTGGGGTGTTTGACGTCTCCATCCTTGTGATGGGTTGTCCCGTTGGAAATATTAATGTGGATTGAGTAGGCCGAGGAGGATATTTAGGAGCATAAGGGCAAGGAGATGTCAACCATGATGGATGAGTGGAAGGGTAATAAGGCTAGAAAAGTGCATTCTTATTTGGATTGTAATGAGAATAATATGCACCTTGTATGCCCTATTGATATGGCTAAGGATCTTGAGGCCTTCTTTGGTTAGTGAAACAAAGTTTCTCTAACCTGCCTTCTACCCCTTGGTATACAACCTTCAAACCTAGAAAATTAGGACATTTATATGTTGCACAATTCTCTTCACAAGCAAAGCATAATTCTATGACATTTAGTGGTCACTCATTCCTAGAGTGTCTCTTAGTGCATCTAGGCTAGAGGATAGCGACTTCCCTTTTTGATTCCTCTTGCTTTCTTTTGATTTTCATATTATTTAGTTGTAGGGAAAATATATGTAGCATTTCAATCTTATAATCCTCCAACATACTTCATGTATCATGCTTGATGGCTATAGTAGAGGGAGAATAACTGACCAATCTTTGGCTAGCCATACCCTTTTTTCCTAGGAGCTCTGGAGTGATTTATGAATAAATGTTTGATGTCATCATAAGGAAATTTTTAGATATTTCCTCTCGAGAACATGTTGAGGGTTTCCATTACATCCTCCCTAATCCCTTGAAGAAGAACTAGCTTGAGTGACTCAAGATCAAGGGTACAATTGGCCCTACTATTATTGAGTTGGGATATTTCCTCATAATCTTCTAAGGATTCATTAAGTCCAAGGGTCATCCTAAATAGTTATTCCTTTGTTTTTTTAGACTTACAGTAGTCCATGTACTTTCCATTGAACGCTTTTTGTATTTGGGCCTAGGTAGTGATGTTATCTCTAGGTAAACGCATAAACTAGCAGAAGGCTACATCTTTGACGATGGATGGAAAAAATTTCAGATTTTTTTCATCAAAGGCATAGTCATAGGTCCTATAGACAACAACAAACTAAAACATGAAGGTTTCAAGATCCTTATAGGTTCGGCCATGGAAGTGTGGAAGAGCAATAGGGCTTATATTCTTCATTATGGCCTCCCCATTGGTCTCTCTTGATTGTTATGCATATTGAATGTTTTCTTCACAAATCTAAGTTAAGGAAACCTTGATTTCTCCTTAGTTTAGGTTACTCCTTGTGGTCTATAACAAAGGATTCTTAATTGCCCTTTGTTCATGATTATCCCATGTTCTTCATTTCAACCCCGGTCTGAGGATTCTTAAGTGCTCTCTCACCCAGGTTAGGATCATTTCACCCATTCGACCTATAGATTTTCTCTTTACTTTGCTATCTTGCCCTGTGAACATTCCATTTAATGAATTGATCTAGTTATTCTATCCATTTGTTGACTCCATAGCCCAATGGCTTAAAGACCTTTCTCTATCCATCTGTTGCAAGAATTCACCATGCAACCTTAAATTCAAAACCAAAACCCAAATGAACATTAAGGACTAACCTAAAATCCCGGAAAAACAACTCTAAAATATATAGAGAGAGCCCTCTCTGAGTCATAGGTTGGCTAGAACCTATACTTAAAAGATTGGTTTGTGGTTACCTTAGTTTCTTCCTTCTTCTGATAACTTCTAAGGAAATTTTGGAGTGATAACACCTTCCACCACTATGTGGTACAGGTTTGCATCTGTTTCACTTTTTGTGAAACCCTACCTGGTGAAGTATCTATCTATCGTAGTGTACCAAGCACGAGGTGCTTGCTTCAGCCCATACAACACTCTCTTGAGCTGGCACAGATGCGACTCATGGGAAAAGTTCTAAAAACATTCATGATGCTTTATGTACACATATTCCTCAATCATGCCATTAAGAAAGGTTGTTTTCACATCCATCTAATGTATCTTCCAACCCATCTACCTTGATAGTGCCAATATAAATATGATTGATGAGTAAATTGAAACAAGAGAAAATGTCTCATCATAGTTAATCCCCTCTACCTGTGAAAAGCCACGATCCACAAATCTAGCCTTATGCTTCTCCACACTACCATTCGCAACTTTATTTACCTTGTAAAGCCAATGAGAGCTCACCCCTGACTTGTCCTCTAGTTTGGGGACCACATCCAAAACACTGTTATGAAGTATGGTGTCATACTCCTCCATCATGGTAGCAACCCAAACTAACTACTACACCATTTCATTAAAGGAATATGGCTCTATCAAAAGACATTTTCCCATAAGGGCCATGTATCTAGTGTACCTCTCAGATGACCTCCTATGCCTGCAATGAGAAGTGGGTGCTCCCAAATCTCTTGTGCATCATCCAACAAATTTTTAGCTTCTCTGGTGCACTTTGCTACCTCTATGGAAGAATCTTCCTTAATGGATGTCTCCACTCTCAAATCCTTTACATGTGGATACTCCACATCAATATGAGCCTCCTCAACCTTAGGAGCTAAAATCTCCTCATCTTCATGTAGCTCAAGCTCCCTCTCAAGGGAACTCTATGGCCTTCTCCTCATCGAAACTAACATTCCTGCAAACCATTGTCATTCTGCTGGTTGGAAAGTACACCCGATAGTTGTAAGGTGTATTATTGTACCCCAGAGATATCTCCAACTTTGTTGTTAGCTCAAGCTTCTTCCACGCACCTTTGGTCACATGGAAATATACCAATGACCCAAAAAGCCTAAAGTGACCAACATCTAGCCTCCTCTGGTGTCATCATCTCAAGTACTTGATGTGGGATGTGGTTCAAAACATAAACCAATGTCTTGCATGTCTTAGCCCACAAGTGTAGTGGTAGGCCTTGATCATGCAACATCACCCTTCTTGCCCATACTATGCTTCTATTCTTCCTCTCAGCTAGCCCTTTATGTTGAGGGTTATGGGGTGTCGTCAACTCCTGTTTAATCCCTTCCACTACATAGAAATTCTGAAACTCGTTTGAGAAATACTCACCATCATTATCATTCCATAGAGATTTAACCTTCTTTCTTGAGACTTTCTCCACCAATGCTTTAAATTCACAAAATACTGTAAAAGTTTGATCCTTTTTCTACATGAAAAAGAGGCAACATTTATGAGAATAGTCATCAACAAATATAACTTAATACCTATTTTTGGCCATATATGGTGTTGAGAATCGTCCACACACATCGAAATGGACTTGCTCTAGAATAGCCTCTACTCGACTTTCTCTGTCATGAAAGGAAGACTTCATGTATTCTCCCAAAGTACACCCGTTGCATGTATCAAATTGCTCAGGTCTACCTTTGGGAAGGCTAGTAGAGATATTCTGCAATTTTTTTAAAGTCCCATAATGCAAGTGGTCCAATTGCCTGTGCCACAACTAGTCAACCTCTTGATTCCATACCCTTTCTACTTTTGTGCTCAAATAATCACACTCCTATACCTCCACCTTATAGAGATTCTTCACCTGAATCCCTATCTTCCTCACTTGACCCATGGCTATGTGTCGAAGGAATGTCTTTCCTTTCAAGAATATCACATCATAACCTCTATCCTCAGGCATGAAAATGGATACCAAGTTATTCTTTAGCTTGTGGACATACATAATATTCTTCAAGTTGAGTGGAGCCCCATGTTTCCTCCGAAAAGTAATTGTGCCCAATCCAGTAACACTATACTTCCCATCATCACGCATGTCGATATGCATCTGGAGATATTTCTCCTCCAGGTCACTGAATAACTCTCTTTTGTGAATCATGTGGAATGAAGCTCCACTGCCTAAGTACCATACACTTTCCATCATTGATGACACCATGCTTGTAATGAGGGAAAACTCTAATTTAGATTGATAGGCCAAAGCCTCACCCTCTGCCCCTCCTGAGGACTTCTTCTTGGATTTCTTTAGTGTACAATTTGTAGCAAAATGGACAAGCTCATGACAATGAAAGAACTTAACTTTTGTCATGTCTTTCTTCTTAGCTCCATGATAAGAATGAAATTTGTAACAAAAAGATTTCCCTTTCCCCTTATTCACCTTAATCTCTAAGGCACAATTCTCTTCATCATCAGCCTTTGATGAAGATCCATCCCTGGTGTTCCTCCTGAGCTCCTCCTACATCAAATTCGACCAAAATTATTCCCAATCTGGCATGTTCTCTCAACCATTGACAGTGTCCTGATAACTATGTCAACTATTTGGGAGTCCTAGAAGAGTAAGACTCACCATATCATCCTCCACAACTGTGATTACAACACTTCCAAGTTCATCATGACATTGAGTGAACTTGGTCAAGTATTTTGGAATAGTCTAACCTTTCTCCATTTTGATTTTTCGAAGTTTGTCCTTTAGTGCCAATTTCCTTTGGTTGCTACTGTTGTGACACAAGTCCATTAATTATTTACACATAATACACAAACTTTCCTTGCCATGGAGACTCGAGACAATGTGGTCTCGAACTCCCTCAAGGAGTATCCACCTCGCCTTCACCACACACTTCTTCCATTTGACCAGATTTTGTGCATTTGATGCTATTATATTACGAATTTCTTGATCAATGAATTCCTTTAAGCCTTTATCCTCTAACACAACCTCTATTATGGCCCTCCAGGCTATAAAATTCGAGCTTCCTTCCAAGGAATACTCGAGTTGCAAACCATAGAATGCCATCTGTCGATCCTGAAGTATGTAATACAAATTTGAATTTCACCTATAACCCAAAACCAAAAGTTTGAAATCTCCTCTACTATATTTTTCTCAACTCCGATACCATGTAGAAAATCTTGTAGATTCAAAAGCTCATGCAATTTACTAAGGCACATGACAAGAATCTACTTCTACTTTCAACCAGTAGAAGCCAATAGATCGATGAAAACGATATGAAAAGGAAGAAGATAAATCAATGGCACATAACACAAGATATATATGGGGAAATTCTGTGCTAAAAACCCCACTATATGTATTTCATATATCAAAATATGCGTGAATATAAAAATCTTGTTCTCACTAGAACAATTCCACACAAGTATCCTCAACTCTCTTATCTCAGAAGCTAGCTCTTGGCCACCACTATTCTGCAACTCTCCAAGCCACTAATCTCTTTTGTAATTCCTAGGATGAATAGCCTATATTTAAAGGGAATTCATGCTTCCAAAACTATGGAATCTAAACATAGGATCAATCTCTGATGCATGCATGATATTTACGCTCCAGTAAATAATACCATTGATAGTACACTATCTCTACACTCTAGTATCAATTGGGTCTTTCTTAGAATCAACATGCATGGGACTCTCATGAGGGAATCTTTTGTTAGCTGGAGTAGCATTAATGGATGCATTAGTGCGCAAATTGATTGTTAGTCCCTTACTAGTTCCAAAAACAATTTAGAGATAATTTAACTGAACTTAACTCGGTAAATTAAGTGATCTAATTTCCAAATCATTTTAAACTCATACTGGACCCCTACATCTTAGGGAGAACATATACATGAATAAAAGAAGACTTCCAACTTGAACTTTCTAAGATAATTAAGTTAAATAAACTTAATTAACTATTTATAAGTTCCTATGAGAATAGAATTTTGTTTTAATTCTTAGTTTAATTCAGGGACAAATTGAACTGGAATTTCTTGTCTCCATTTCTCAACATCCACCTCCTTTACCAGAGAGATTAATCCAACCTAGCCAGCAAACCCCAGAAGAGATTAAAATTCTATTTGAATTGAAAAATTTGTGTGTTAAAATCCCCTTCCTCCAAGCTATCAAGGATGTCCCTACTACAACAAGTTGATTAAGGAGAAATTCTTCAAACATCCTCGGAGGAGAAATAAAGACACCCCTACCATTAATGTCATTGGAAAACTGTTTGATTTAATGTTGGGGAGAATGATCTACCAGAAGTATCTAGACCCTAGAATTCTTTTGGTAGATGTGCACATTGATGGTATCATTATCCACCATACCTAGGTTGATATTGGGGTAGCCATCAATGTGATGACTAGGGATACTATGCTTAAACTGAATCTCCAAGGATCGTTAAGGAATACCACAACAGTCTTGAATCTTGCAGATAGATCCACAATAGCTCTCAAGGGAGTTGTTGAGGATGTGATGTTCTGCATTGATTCCTGGGAATACCCTATTGAATTCTTAGTTCTCCAACCTAAGACGAAGTTCAATGGTTATCCTCTCATTCTTGGAAGGCCATGGCTAGCCACTATTGATTCTTACATAAGTTGAAGGGTTGGAAATATGACAATTCAAAATGGGCATTTGTCCAAACAATTGGTCTTGTACCTTCCTTCTCAACCATATCTAGAGCATGATTTACCTTTATGGTTGGAAGAGGAGGAGTAAAATGAAGTCTACTCTACCACATCTTACCTAATATGTACCCTAGATGCTACTATAGGAAGGGGGAACCTAATGAAGATGACCCGATTGATGAAATCCTCCATAATAATCCCCCCAACACAATGTCTCTTGATGAGTTAGTAAAGAAAGCTAAGGATAACACCTAAACTAATTTATGCCTAGCTGACTCAAGTCCTACTCATGTCGATGATACAGTTTGGTCTAGCTAGAACATTGAAAATCAACCCCTCTCTCTCTACACATCATGAAATGAGTTATGTGACATGTTAAGAGATCATATGGATGCCTTTTCCTAGAGTTATAAGGAAAAGAAGGGAGTGCACCCTTCCATATGTACTCACCACATTTACATGAAGGAAGGCTACAACCCAGTGCGCCAACCTCAGAGGATAATGAACCCAACCCTCAAAGACATAGTTAAAGAAGAACTACAAAATTTGTTGGATGCAAGGTTCATTTACCCCATCTCAGATAGTGAGTTTGTGTCTCCTTTAGTTCTAGTCCCAAAGAAGAATGGAGAATGGAGGATCTATGTGGACTATAGAGAGTTAAACAAAGCCAACAAAACAGACCATTTCCCTCTACCTTTCAATGATCAAGTCTTAGATGGTCTTGCAAGGAATAAGTTCTTCTCTTTCCTAGATGGATTCAGTGGTTATAATCAGATCAATATCAACCTAGAATACCAATATAAAACCACCTTCACTCGTCCTTGGGGTATCTTTTCTTATAGGGTCCTTCCTTTTGATTATGTAATACCCCGCCCACTTTTTAGAGGGAAATTCTAAGCATCTTTGTAGAGCTAGTCCATCACTCTGTAGAAATTTATATGGATGATTTCACTCAGTATGGGTGTGATTTCCTGGAGGCTCTCTCTAACTTGGGGAAAGTATTAAATAAATGAATTTAAATGAACCTACCCCTTAGTCTTGAGAAGTGTGACTTCTTGATGAATTCAGGGACTATTATAGGTCATTGAAAATCCAAGGAAGGACTTCAATTGGACCCAAAAAAATTACTATCATAAATAGGGTCTGTAATCCTCAAAAGTAGAGGGATGTCAGAAGTTTCTTCAACTTAGCTGGATACTATAAGGGATTTATAAAGGACTTTAGCAAAGTAGTCTTAGCTTTGTTTGGATTATTGGCCAAGGATTCTAAATTTTTCTAGTTAAAAGATGCCAAGAGGCCCAAGAAACCTTAAAGGACAAGTTGACTACTGCACCCATACTCTGATGCCAAAATTGGGCTCTTTCTTTCCACATTCATGCTGATGCACATGAAAAATATATAGGAGCATGTCTAGGCCAAATAGATGACAAGTTTCCTTATTCCATTTATTTTATTAGCAAAAATCTGTCCAAGGCTGAATTGAACTATAATGTGACTGAACAAGAGCTCCTAGCTGTTGTCCATTCCTTGAATAAATTTAGACATTACATCAATGGTTACCAGAACTTTGTACATACTAACCATGCTACTATTAATATTTGATGAAAAATCCTTATGTGAATGCCATAAATATTATATGGTTTCTTTTATTACAACAGTTTGATCTAACTATCATTGATAAGACTAGTAGAGAAAATATAGTTGCAGCTTTTTTGTATAGACTTTCTTTGCCTATAGGTGATGAAAGAATGGTTGATGATCTGCTGCCAGATGAGAATTTCTTTTCTATTTTAGTTATCTTTCCATGGTTTTCTGACATAACCAACTAGTTAGTGTCTGCACAGTTTTGTTCAAATCTGTCCTCTAAGGAAAATAACAGAATTATAAGAAAGAGAACCCCATTCTCTTGGATTAGGGGGAATCTCTTCAACTTAGGCCCAAATCAAATTTTGAGGAGATATGTCAAGGAGGAGGAAGTCTTTGAGATCCTTCTGGCTGTCATTATGGGCCTTGTGGAGGTCACTCTGCAGCTAAGAGGACTACCTTCAAGGTATTATGGGCTAGCTACTACTGGCCCGCTCTCCACCAAGATGCAATAAGATGCACTAGTCGATGTCACCAGTGCCAAAGAATTGGGAAACCTACTCCCAGGGATGAAATTCCTTTGCAACCTCAAGTGACTCTTGAGCCATTTGACAAGTAAGGCATGGATTTCATTAGGCCCATTGATCCACCATCATGCTAGAAAAAGTACATAATTGTGGGCACTAATTATTTGAAAAAGTGGGTTAAAACCAAGGATGTGAAGGTAGCAACATAGTCAAAAGTGGTTGATTTCTTAAGGGAGAATGTATTTTACAAGTTTGGGTACCCTAGAGAGCTAGTCAATGATCAGGGAATTCAATTCACCTCACACTTTATTGAAAATTCATTGATGCATCATAAGATTAAGCATAGGAAGTCAACTGCTTATCATCCTCCAACCAATGGACAAGTAGAGGTTATAAATAGAGCATCTGAAGTTCGACCTATTTGTGGGATTTCTAATCCTAATGAAGGAGGAAAATGGGAAAGAGCTCAAAAACATGGAAACATCATTTATTTTACCTTAAGAGACTCATGGAGGAATTTGCAATCTTAACTTGATTGCTACATAAGAAAAGCTAGGGCTATGGTGATAGAGGTCAGATCATTTGAAAGGATAGCTTACTTGATTGTTGAGCATAGTCTCAAATCTAAGCATAAGAAGTTGGTAAGAAGAGAGAGAGAGAGAGAAGCTAGAGGGGTAAGGGAAGGCTAATGCAACAGATGGTTGTAATCACTCTTCCAAAATTAATATAGAACTGTAGTTGTATTGTCTACTCCATGGTGTTGGTACTATCATTCATTTATTTGTTTGTATAATACATTTTAGAATGAGTAGCTTAGTTATGTGTAACTAGATGTCTTTTATATATTCATGTATTAATTATGAAACTTGTATTTTGTGATTATGCTTGTCTCTTCTATGTGCAAGACTTGATCCAGAGCTGGCTCAGGGGACTTCCACCTAGCTGCATTGTGCTCTCTAGCAAATCTACATGGAGGCTTGAGGTAATGAATCTATTTTTCTTTGATAGTTAATTAATGATTATGGACATGTATGTAACTTTGTGACGGATATAGATAATATTACAGTCTTCCAAGGGTCCTGGGAAGAGCCTTGAGGGTATCTCCATTCTCCATACACCGTGCATTTTATCCTATAGCAGAATTGGTGACTCTGTTGGGGACTATACATTTAGTTCTCATTGAGCAGGATAGTTCTCAGTTTCCTCCTCCTTCTAGACCTTCCTATACTTCTGCATTCCTTTTCTAGCCCATCAAGACCTTGCTACATTCTTCCCTCATATGGTCCTATATATGATCGCCAAAGCCCTATTTTGAACTCTTTTTCCACACTAACGCATGTTAGCAGAGTAAACAGAGCTTTATAAAGCTCTGTGTCTACGCAAATAGTGCATTAGTGGACCAATAACTCTTTGTGTCCTCTGTTATAGAGCGTTAGTAAGCCAAATTTTGACATGCAACAGTGTATGTAAACTCAAAGTGATGGGAAACCTGCTCATGGACTAAAAAGGGATATGCAGTTATAGTTTGTTAGCAAGATCTGTGTCCTAAAAGAATTTCTTTGTAGGAAATAGTTTTTTTTCTTTCTTAAAAAGCTTTTACAAAATAATTTTTTTTTTTTTTTTTTATTCATTCTTCTGCTTAGCTGGTTAAAATCTACTTTATTTTGGTTTCAAATAGTTGTTAGAAAGCATTGGAAAGATTTATGTTGGTTATGCACGTGTTATAATGACTATGATGCATGGAACAAATACAAATGTATGAAAGACTCTCACTTGTAGAATACAACTTATTTCATCGAATTGAATATTTTCAAGCATTGTCTATTGCATGATTTTGAGTTGGAGTCCCACGAAACATCATATGTCAACACCCCTACTTAAGACACTAAAAAATTTCACATAAAATATACCTAAAATCAATCTATAACTCTTTATATAGAAAACAAACATTAGTTCAGGCTAGGATGTTGGGATAGGAAGTGTGAGTAAACTGCCCAAGATTAGAAACCAAAAATAGTGCCATTAAAAGAGTGAAAATTCCTTTTGCACTCATACTACTAAGACCACTCTAGTCAAATTGGAGCTAAAAATGAGACAACAATAGACTGTAAGTGAAGGCATCCTCCCTTCTCTTGCAAATCCTTTGCGTGTTCCGTGTATTTGGGACCCCTTTAGGGACTTCGAAGCAGAGTTGGGGACTTAGGTATCCTGCCCACACAACGTACTATCTGTGACCATGTCCCCTCCGGTAGTGTATGTGATATGAGGTATCCTTAGTGGCCATACTTTTAGGGACTTACACAAGGTGACTGGAAGGGGGGGGTTCCTTAGTACCTAAAATAGACGCACCTACTCTGTCTTCTATTTTTGGGAGGGTACTAGTCTTCACGAGAGTACTTAGCTCCTCAATCTAAGGTTCAGGTGAAGCTCTAGAGTAACTGTAACTGTACAATTGGCAAACCCTCTCTGTTATTCATTGTGATACTGGGTTTCATCTCCAATGATCAATGCTTATCAGACAAGGACATTTCCCTCTGTTTATCGATTGGTTCACTTAGTGTATTTTTTATATTTTTTAGGTGCTCGAGTGTTATATTTAGACTTTAATAAATATCACGATAAAATTTATTGAGAAAAATTATCGGTCACCGTGGCTACATCTGGCCCTCATCATTAATCTAGATGATTTCTATGACTTCCTCCACTCGTTGTTGAAGAGCCATCGAGCTCTAGTGAACTGGATTCCCCATCTTTGGGAAAACAGTCACCACGATCTCACATGGAATCTGTTTGGACAATCGATAATTCAAGCTTACCAGAGGATTTCTTTACTGCAAGATTTCTTCCTCCCTATAACCCTCTGATCATGAATCCATTGGACCCATTCTTGGTTCACATTACACCTGTACCCCCTTTGTCTTCAGTTCGAACATTTCCATCCATCCCGTCGATGACTAATAGGTTGTGGGACCTTTTTGATACTTTTGGTCCCCCACCACTTCCCAAGTCGACAATCACTACCGCACCATTAATGGTGAACCCTATTATCCCATTTGTCCTAGGTACAAATCCTCACATGGAACCCTCCACAAGTGGAACCTAGCCTATGCCTGGTTCCACCCCTTTAGTGTCAAGTTCTATACCTTCGACAAGTGCTACATATAATTCTCCTTATAACGCTCAATCTAGAATAGTTAACATGGGTCCTGTTAGTGTCAGTGTCTTCACACTGCCATCAGTGATCAAAATTTACTTTTTTACATTCATATTAGGAGTCCCATTCACAATGAGTTTCATTCCATTAGTTCATGGATCAACTGATGGTAGGGTTCATTTCAGTTCTTCCCCTCATGACATATATTTTCTAATCTCCTTTCATACTTTTTAGTCCATGATTCCTGTATATTTTCAGTTCATTTCATCATTTTGACTTTAAGTCTAAGGTTTTAGTATCATTAAGTATTACAGTTTTACCATGGTCAAATTTCAATGACTATTGGTAATAATCATCAATCTAGGGTCAATAGACACATGAGGATTAGAATAATCATCAAAAAAGTTTTAATCTCTTAAATTTGTAAACTTAATAAGTTTTTACCTCAAAACTAGTTTTGAGGTGAAAACAGAGCATCAATGTTTTATTTGTAACTTTCATGTAATTTTATTGATCCTATATGTAAGAAATATTTCTATGCTACTCCTGGTCACTTGGAGACATATTCCAAGTACATGCCACTTCAAAAAGACAAGAAATCAAGCATCAGTCCACCTATCAAAAGCGAAAAGTCAAATATTAGAAAAACAGAGTATTTGAGGAAAACAAATTGACATTATAAAGTGGGTTTTGAAGAATGAAAAATAAAAAGTTGAAAAGCTATATAAAGGTCATCCATATCTTATGTCATTTCATTGTTGAAAGTTTCAAGTGCTAAGGAGAGCCAAAAACACGATCTTGAGCTGTTATTGTGAAAAGGGAGGAAGCTATAGTGTTTTTGGAGAAATCTGAGGGCGTTGCACACCTGGCAGCTGGCACTACGCATAGAAGGGGCATTGTGCACCTAGGCAACTTACGTAGTGCAAAACTGAATGTGGGCTCCGCATAGAAGAGGCGTTCTGCACCTAGGAGAGTGTGCTACGCACCTGGAAGCTGGCTTCAAATTGTTCTAAATCACCCCAATTTTCCTCAATTCTCCAAATTTGCGTCATGACAAGTAAGTAACAAAATTGTTCTTGTTAAAAAAGGTTTTTTTGCATCAGTCTATGGTAACTATGTTTATCAAAAACCAAACCCTAGTTTTCACCAAACCCTCTCATATACTTTAAAGCTCACTCATAGATCATTGTCCTATCTCATCCATTGGTTGTTCCATAAATCCTTTACCCTCATATAAATTTCCCTAGATGCCATTCCCTCATAAAAATTTCCTAAACCATAATCACTCACTAAATCCTATTCACACCCTTATTCACTATGACCTAGTCATCTATGAAAATCTCTTCATACTCATCTTACATTCATTCACCATACTTCATTCATCACAAGGGAAACGGATGTAAAATTATGGAGAGGGATAGTGAGCATGAAATGGAGGAAGATACCCATAGTGACAGTTCTAGGGAAAGAAATTTGCAATAGAAGAAGCCTCACAAAGGGGGAAAGATAATAAGGGAGAAGCCCATTAGTTTAAGGGAATTGCTTGCTTGCCATTTGCCATCTCATGTTTCAAACATCAGTCATGTTTTTGTTTCTGTGAAATGGTGGAGAGGGTTGAATTTCATCATGAATTAGCAAGGTTGTTTGTGACACAATCTGTACAACAATAAAGTAAACCTTGCTAGAGTTACATTCACTTTTTCACCTGCTATTATTTCATAGGCTATAGGCATTCCAAATGTAGGTGAAAAATGGAACAAAGGATAGTATATTGACAGGGAGTACTATGAGCCTTACATCAAGTCTAAATACCATGGCAAATTGAAGAGAGTGTTCCCCTTCAAATTCATGGAGGACAGGTTTTCTCCACTTATGAAGATCATCATCATATACTTTACTTGTGAAGGTAGGTTTTCTCGGTTGTATGCCTACCACATTAGATTGTTGATGCATTTTACTAGAGTGAGGATGATGAATATTCCCTACTTCATGTTCCAAAATATCGAGAAGGTGGTGCTTTACGTCAAGAAGAAGCCATATCCCCAACAGTTAAACAACATCTTTCATTATTCTTTGATTAAAATAATTGTTCTTCATCAGCTAAACCTTATAAACATGCCATGGGAAGCTTTCACTTCTCATGAGATGTTTAAAGGCCCACAAATACTTTTATCAGTGCATGAGAAGGAAGGTCGACCTTCAGGAGATGAACAAGTCAAAGAAACTAAAACTGTTGGAGTGCCAATGTTTGTGACCTATGAGAGAGGCAGTAGGAAAATTTTTGTAGTTTCCAGGCGAGTATTATCTCCACATGGTGTGGAAGGAGTCTCACCTTCATCTTTAGGCCATAGGAAAATGTTATCTCCACAAGAACTAGAAGGGGCTTTGCCTTCTTGTTCAGCTAAAAAGGTATAGGCTGGGTAGCAACACAAGGACAAAGGTAAAGGCAAGGGAAAAATGCATGATAAAGATCCTAGTTATGGGAAAGAGAGAGATTTTGACCTTGTTGATCATGAGGAGACACAAGGAGTGGATGTCATTGACTTGGATGCTCAAGATCCAAGGATTGTCAACAACATGACCATTAAGGAACAAGAGTCTGAGATACAAGCCTTGTCCATCAATTTAGAGATGTCTAAATGGCTCATCAATTATCTTGAGAAAGAAAACAAGCAATTGACCGACAAGCAGGTCCTCATGGAGTTGCAAATGATCAAGGAGAACCAGCAAAAGGTAAAGAAGGTGAAGGTCAAGATGACCTCCATTAAGCAAGATATTGAGAATGATCAAGAAAATTGGATTGAAAGGGTCAACATACATCTTGAAAATCTTCTTGAGAAGGCCAATAATGAAAAGAAGATGCGTCATCACATGGCCTATCACTATATGACCCAAAACAAAATATGCAATATAAGGATGAGGAAGCTTAAGGCAAGGTTGAGGAAGGCCTTGAGAAGCAAAAAGGAGCAAGACAAGTTGGAAATAGCTGATGCCTCATTAGCTCATCAAAGAAGTGGATGAAGGTGCCTTGGGCCAATTTTGGGGAAAATTTTGGTAAGATTTTGCAGTTTTCAGAATTTAAATTTTACCACATAGGAATTTGGTAGGGAGTTGCACTTTTGACTATGACACTGTTTGGAGAAATGGCTTGCATATTCAGATTCACCATGATGAGAACATTAACCCCTGAAATTTTCAGCAAATTTGGAGCAAACCTTGGTCACCTAAAGGTCAAAAAACCATAAAAAAAATGACCTCTCTGCCTCTTTGTGGACACACAAGAAGCAGCCATGGGAGATTCCACTTTTGAGGGGGTGAATGACCTCCAAATGCAAGAATTGAAGATGTTCCTGAAACTAGATATGTAGACCTTTCCAACGAACTATCTTGGACTCCATTTGGTCAAGGGGAAGGCCTCCAAAACTAGGTATGAAGCAACGATGCACATAGGAACAATGACGCTACGCATAGGATAAGTTTTGCCAGTTTTGCTCAAAAATCCAATTTTCTCCTAGTTATTTCACAAATTGGCTTTTTCTCTCTTCATGGTTGAATTTATGATTGTAAATTATGCTATTCTATGTAAATGTAATTGCAAAAGGACCTTAGAGGGTAGATTCATCATTTTGAGGTAGTTGAGGGGTAAATGAATTAGTTTCCATTGTTATAGTGGCAAGCTATTCCACTACCTATATTCCTGTTCCTAGTTTAGAAATGGTTGAAACCACCCCTCTTCTCATGGATTCAACCCCTGATGGCTAGAATAGGTGGTTTTATGTCTATATTATGTATTTTCTCAATCATTAGCAAAGGTTGGAACCTTGTGGATGTTTTGAGCTACATTGTAAATCTCTACAGCAGTTTGGCAAGGAAATAAACCAAGATTTGCAGCTAATTTTGTGGGATTCCTGTGGTAATGTGTTTTAACATTGTTTCTCCTTCTGTTATTAGTTTTTCTCAAGTTTTATGTGTTCCAAAGTGTAATTCACTCTTCTAAACTAAATGAAATCAAGATAGATAGGTAGAATACATTGGTGACAGTGCTTTGCCTTGGGAATACATTTAGTTTTTGATGTTTTCAAATGTTTGAAGAGGAGTCATGAAATTTTCATTCCCTCCTCAGCTCCTCACCAATCTTAGACCTATCATCTCACTCAATCCCAAGTGCCAAAACAGCTACCTACCTCGCCCCACAGAACACTCTGTAATTCTGACTTGATTTCCCAAACCCAAAGCTGCCTGCTCCATTTGATCTAGCAACAAAACCTTCAAAATCAACCAAAAACCCTATAGCTACTATACCTAGTCTAAAATCGATATTTGATTCAGTAATCTCAACTGAGATTAACAGGGAGAGAGCACTCTTTCAACCTGGTAGGGCTAGCTACCAGGCTAAGCTTTGTTTGTGGTTATCCTAGGATTGCGTCCCTTCAGCCAGAGGTCAATCTAGGCTCTAACATAGTAGAAACCATACTGGAGAAGAAAGAAAAATCACCCTAGTATAATTGAGAAATTTTGAACTTCTGGATGATAGAATTTAGAATTTAGTAGGCTGAAAAGTGGAAATTTGTAAAGAAATATCAAACCTTTGAGAACTTTGAACACACCGGCTTCAAGAAGATATGCCAGGTCCAATCCTAATCCCGATCCTCCTCCTGTATTTGAAAATCTTAATGTTATCCCTCAGGTACTTAGACTAGAAAGTGTATCAAGTCCTAAACTAGTTTTCTGACCTCATTCATGCCCGATAGAGTGGTTATTCCTTGAAGATCTTCCTTTTGACGAATACTTTGGTCTCTCCCTGTTTAGAACCACATCTGATAGTGAATTACTGGATATAGTTGTAGACCTAGAATTCACCAGAGAACTTGAAATCCAACAAGCCAACTTGATAAGTAACCAAAATATTCAAAACTATCCTCAGTCATCCATCAGCATTGATCGAATTCCTGAGCTCTCTAATTTAGCTTCAACATCTTTTTCATCCTCATCATTTCCTCATATTTCAAAGAATCATCCATCATCTCCATTCATGCTGTCACTCCCTCATCAGCCTATCGTTATCCATCAAACACCTATCACCTCTGTCATATCAACTGCCTCTGTTTCTCCAACACTAGTTTCAAATCCACCTCGAGTCACGGCTGCCAGATATGCACCTCTCGTTTTGCCTCAGAATTTGGATGACATGCCTACTGATTACCAAAGTAAGATACCTATGTTTGATGCCACTCAAAGTATCACAACACAGCAACATGTTGATAGGATGAACGACTTCTTTGATCTTCATGAGGTAGATGCCAAAAATGTGTCCATGAGGTTATTTGTGCAGAGTTTCAGAGGCGAGGTTTGAATGTGGTTCAGAGCATTACTAGTGAGATCTATCAATACTTTCCCAGTTCTCCATAGGCAATTCCTAGATCGATGGGAGGTAAATAAAAATCCTCTCCAAATTCTATCTGAGCATGAAAATATTAAAAGGAATATAGGTGAAAGTGTCCAAGATTACTATGTAAGGTTCAATACAGTTTATAATGCTATTCCAGCTAACATTAAGGCACGTATGGGGTTAGCATTGATCAAATTTCCTGATGGCTTCGATGCTGATATGGCATATCATTTGAGAGAAAGAGAACCTGCCACACTTGAGGATACGCAGAAGAATGCAGTGAGTGTAGAGGCAAATCTACTGGCCAAAAGAGCAAGGATGAAAACTGAAAAGAAGGTGACTATAAAGGAAGAAGCATATTCCTCAGATGTCAATCCAGATTATATACTCTGGAAAATTGAGAAGATGTTCAATCATTTAACAATTGCAGACAAGCCTGAAACTATAGTCAGAAATCCAAACTCTAGAGGATAGTAGCAACCTTAGTTCAGGACTAAACAAAGGGAGCAAAAGGCACAAGACCCGTCATCACAGCAGCAAGTCAAAACACCTTTACAGCAAAACTATGTACATGGAATGGGAGTGAAGAGGATGATGATCTAGTAGTAGAAGCAAATCATTTCTTTACTGCTAATGGTTTACCTATCTATCTCACGAAAGACAAAGAATATTCAGAGATTCTTGATGTGCAAAAGGATGAAGATTATATATTAGCAAATGAAGCAGTTTTGGAGGATGAATTAAATAATTATCAACAAAGATGTACCAATCAGCCTGGTTCAAAAGAAAAAGAAAACGTAACCTAATAATGACTCCTTGAACATTCAAAAGAAGGGGAATTAGCCTGTTGATCCAACTTCCAGCAAAGGACCATCTACAAATGAGAAGACGAATCAGCGAATTGCAGCAAAGGAAAAGCTCGAAAAGAAGGACCCTCCAGTCAAAGAGGTAGATAAAGTTTCAACTTTTAGTTTAGAAAATGAGATTGTTAAATTAAAAGTTTCAATCCCTTTGACTTAGTTGATGAAGAACAACAATTATAAACATCAAGTGTCCAAAATTTTGAACATAAATCCTTTACCTGATATGGTCAATGTAGAAGATGATCACCCTGAGCTCATATTTGGCCCTGCTTTAGAAGGTCAGTGTTAGGATAGTGAAGTGCCTCAATTCTATATAAGCCTTAGATTACACGAGTATGTACTCCATAATGCCATGTTTGATTCTAGAGCTTCCCATAATCTGATGCCAAAAGCCATTATGGAGAAACTAGGCCTTGACATTACTTGAAAGTACCATGAATTGTATTCCTTTGATTTAGGTAGAGTCCATTGTATTGGTCTTATCAAAGACTTGGTAGTGTCTTTAGACCAAATTTCAGCAAAGAATGTTCTCATGGATGTACTTGTTGCAGACATTCCACCACGGTTTGTTATGCTTTTGTCAAGATCGTGGGGTGCAAAGATTAAAGTGACTTTACAAATAGATTTCTCCAATGCTACCATTCCCATGTGGTCAATTGAGAAAATTATATAGGAAGAAGAAAATGAAGTACATGATCACAAGCAAGGAGAAACCACTTAATCATCTAATTGATGTTGTACATATAGATTTAGAGTCATTTGTATTATATTTTGATAGTTGTTTGAATGAAATTGATAGTTAGTTAGTTGAAGTAGAAGATGTGCCAAAGATTTTAGAAAATTTCAGAGCAGTCCTTGATCAAGAAAGACAAAAACTTGAAAATACCTCTAAGTAGTCCACATTCTAGTAGCAACAGAAAGGTAATGAATAACAACAAATTGAAGAGATCATTCAAGGTAAGAAAGATGACAAAACATAATTTCAGCACTTTGAGGAAGAAGTAGGCCTATGGAGCATGGATTTTGATTGACCCGTGGGTAAGGATGGTGCCAACATAGGGATTTGGATTCGCAGCCATGTGTTCCAGACAAATAAAGTCCCTAGTAATGTTAGAATATTTTCATACAAATTAGCTTTTGATTGTTCTAACAATGAATCTGAATATGAAGCGTTGATTACAGGTTTGAAAATTCTCAAAAAGCTAAAAGAAAAAAGGATATCAGTCTATGAAGATTCGGAGTTGATAATCAAGCATGTTAAGGTAAATATCAAGCTAAATGTCCGTTGATGAGGGCCTATAAAAATGTAGTTTTAGATATCTTAAGGATGTTTCCAAACTATACCTTGACATGTGTACCTCGTGCACAGAATGTAATTATAGATTCACTTGCCACTGCTGCGAGTAATTTGAAGATCCTAATGAATTCCAAAAACAAATTTGTGATCCATTTCAAGCACCACCCAACTGTTCCTGACAATCTAAGGTATTGGCAGGTGTTTTGGGATGATAAGGAGATCAATAATTTTTTGCAGAATGAAGGAAATTACAAAGATGCATCCATAGATGTTGACTATGACACTGATGAACCGGAAATTGAGGTGAATCAGATGGAACTATTGCAACTGAAAGATAATGTCATTCCTAAAAGTATTTTATATCTTTAGAGGAACTTTTCGATCAGGATGATGTAGCTAGAAAGCTAAGCTTGGTGCCTACAGAAAAAGGTGTTGAGGATGTGAATCTTGGAATAGCCGAGAAGCCCAAGTTTGTGAAATTGTCGAAGACATTGTCTCCTGAGGTAAAGTCTAAATATATCAAACTATTTTCTGAATTTGTTGATGTGTTTGCTTGGGATTATTCAGATTCAAGGGTGTATAACAAAGACATAATTCAACACACAATTCCCATCAAGCCAAATCAAAAGCCATTCTGTCAGAAGTTGAGAAGAATCAATCCCAAGTTGTTGCCTTCAATTGAAAAAGAGGTAAACCAATTATAGAAGGCTGGTATAATTTTCCCAATCAGATTTTCTGATTGGATTTCAAATCTTGTTCTTGTGAGAAAGAAGACTAGGGAGATGAGATTGTGCATTGATTTCAGAAATCTCAATAAAGTGTCATTGAAGGACAATTACCTGTTACCAAAGATGGATCACATCCTCCAAAGAGTGGTTGGAGCATCGCATATGTCATTGCTCGATGGATATTTTGGATATAATTAGATTCTAAAGCATGAAGATGACTGTGATAAGGCTGCATTCACCACTCCTCGGGGAACATTCCATTATGCTAAAATTCCATTTGGTTTGAAAAATGTTGGAGCAACATTTCAGCGTGCAATGGATATTGCTTTTGCCAATGAAAAGAATGTATTTCTGGTTGTATACTTAGATGACTTGACAGTTTTTTCAGCTTCAGATGATAAGCATATTCACCATTTGAGGATTGTGTTTCAGCACTATAGAAAATTTGGGATATCACTCAATCCGAAGAAAAGTCTCTTCGCCATGGATGAAGGAAAATTGCTTGGTCATATTACTTCAAAGGAAGGCATTTGCATTGATCCATGAAGGGTAGAATGAATTTAGCAGATAGAGTTTCCCAGGAATAAGAAGGAGATCCAAGCATTTAATGGTAACATGAATTTCTTACGAAGATTTATACCTAATCTAGATGAACATTTGAGAGAAATTACTAATATGTTAAAGAAGGACAACATGATAAAATCAATAGAGGATGCTATGAAATCATTTAATTTGGTAAAGTATGTTTTATCTACAGCCCTAGTTTTGATTAGTCTCGATTATACACAAGATTTCATTTTATTATCTTTTGCATCTGAGCATACCATGGCAACAGTTTTAATGCAAAAATGAGATTAGCTAGAAAATCCCATTGCATTCTTTAGTAAAATTATTAGAGATGCATCTTTAAAGTACAACATAATTGAGAAACATGATCTTTCTCTTGTCAAAGCTATGAAGGACTTCTAAGTGTATATTCTGCACTCCCACATCATAGCGTATGTTCATAATGCAGCAGTTAAGGATGTGCTGGTACAAACCGATCCAGAAGGAAGGCGGTGAAAATGGATTGCGACAATGTTAGAATTTGATTTTGAGATCAAGCCTACAAAGATGATTAAAGGACAAGGCCTGGCTAGGTTAATGGTGGAATCAAATTTGCATGCATTAGATATAGCTCTTATTGCAGCCATGTCCAAAGATGAAGAAGAAAGCTCCCTAATTCAAGTGTCTGAAATGTTCCTTCAGTCACCGTGGTATTAAGATATTGTGTATGTACTTCAGCACCTCTCACCATGTCTAGAAATGTCGAGAAACAATGGTAGAACTCTCAAACTTAAAGCTGCTAAATTCTGCATTTTGAATAATTCCCTTTATTGGAAGGATCCAGGTGGTGTTTTGCTGAATTGTTTAATTGAAGATGAAGCCAAGAAGGTGATGAGTGACTTTCACAAGTGTGATTGTGGTGATCACTTTTTCTAGAGGACAACAGCAAACAAAATCTTGAGAGTAGGTTATTACTGGCCAACCTTATTTTCAGATGTCTATAAAATAGTCATGAGTTGTCATGAATGCCAAGTATTTCAGGGGAAAAGAAAGTTGTTGCCTCTTCCTCTAAACCTGGTTGAAGTCAATGCACCATTTCAGCAGTGGGGACTCGATTTTATCAGGGAGATCCATCTAACATCATCAGCTTAGCACAAATGGATCCTAATAGCAACTGATTATTTTAATCGAGTGGATTGAAGAAATCCCAACCAAATAGGCAACAAACATGGTAATCATTCAATTTTTGGAATCAAACATTTTATCTCGTTTTGGTTGTCCTAGTAAAATCATCACAAATAACACAGTTGCATTCAAATCCAAGAAGATGATCGATTTTTGCAGCAAGTATGAGATTACCTTAGGTCACTCCACAACATATTACCCACAAGGTAATGGTCTGGCTGAATCATCTAATATGTCATTGGTGAACATCATCAAGAAGCTGCTAAAAACAAATAAGAAAGGTTGGCATAAGAGGTTAGTTAATGCTTTGTGGGTGGACAATGTGAGCCAAAAGAAGTCTATAGGTATTTATCCATTTGAAATAGTATATGGCATTGACACAGTCTTTCCAACATCTCTAGTAGTCTCGGTTGTGAAACTTTTACAGGAATCTGGTAGTGAGGAAGATGATTTTCAGTGAAGAATCAATTAGATGATCCATTTATAGCAGACAAGGGAGGAAGTCTTCCAAAATACTTTCAGATTGTAGGAGAAGATCAAAAATATCTATGATCGAAACTGAAGCAGATAAATTCCAGCTTGAAGATGTGGTGTTATGGTGGAATGCTAGGAATGAAGATAAAGGAAATCATGGCAAGTTTGAAAAATTATTGAAGGGACCTTATAAGATTGCTGCATACAGAGGGAAAAATGCATTCCTACTCAAATAAATGGATGGACAAGATTGTTCAGGAGTACCGGTCAATGGTAGGCTCCTGAAGCGCTACTTCTTCTAAGGTGATTTCTGAAGTCATGAAGTGATCATCCTATATACCATTTTCCTTTCATTGCAAGTGTTCAAAAGTTACAATTCGTTTTAGCTTGGGGCCTGAGGTGAAGGCTATAAAGTTGAATGATTTGTATCAGTCTTTGAGTCTTTAGTCATTTTTTTGAATCTTGAGTCCATTTTCATGTCAATTTCACTTTTTGAAGTATATTGACCATATTTCCCAATGGAAGAGGCACTAGTCTACTTATTCTACAGATCTATGGTTCTTGGCAACTCCTAGGAGCTAACATCCCCATTGGAACCAATGTTAGTGTCAATGTCTTCACATTGCCATCAGTGATCAAATTTTACTTTTTTACATTCATATTAGGAGTCCCATTCACAATGAGTTTCATTCCACTAGTTCATGGATCAACTGATGGTAGGGTTCATTTCAATTTTTTCCCTCATGACATATATCTGTTGATCTCTTTTCATACTTTTCAGTCCATGATTCATGTATATTTTCAGTTCATTTCATCATTTTGATTTTAAGTCTAGGGTTTCAGTCTCATTAGGTATTAGGGCTTTACCATGGTCAAATTTCAATGACTATTGCTAATACTCATCAATCTAGGGTCAGTAGGTACATGACGATGACAATAATCATAATAAAAGTTTTAATCTCTTAAATTTGTAAAATTAATATGTTTTTACCTTTAAACTAGTTTTGAGGTGAAAACAGAGCATTAATATTTTATTTGTAACTTTCATGTAATTTTATTGATCCTATATGTAATAAATATTTCTATGCAACTCCTCGTCACTTGGAGACATTTGCCAATTACATGCCACTGCAAAAAGACAAACAACCAAGAATCAGTCCACCTATCAAAACCCAAAAGTCAAATAACAAAAAAACGGAGTATTTGAAGAAAACAAATTGACATTATAAAGTGGGTTTTGAAGAAAGAAAAATAAAAAGTTGAAAAGCTATATAAAGGTCATCCATATCTTATGTCATTTCATTATTGAAAGCTTCAAGTGCTAAGGAGAGCCAAAAATGCGATCTTGAGCTTTTATTGAGCAAAGGGAGGAAGTCATAGTGTTTTTGGAGAAATCTGAGGGTGATGTGCATCTAGCAGCTGGCGCTGTGCATAGAAGGGGCGCTACGCACCTGGGGAATTTACGCAGTGAAAAATTGAACATGTGTTGTGCATAGAAGAGGCACTGCGCATCTGGAAGCTGGCTTCAAATGGTTCTAAATCACCCCAATTTGCCTCAATTCTTCAAAGTTTCCTCTTGACAACTAAGTAACACAATTGTTCTTGTTGAAAAGGTGTTTTTTGCATCAGTCTATGGTAATTGTGTTTATCAAAAACCAAACCCTAGTTTTCACCAAACCCTCTAATATACTTTAAAGCTCACTCATAGATTGTTGTCCTATCTCATCCATTAGCTGTTCCCTAAACCTTGTTCCCTCATATAAATTTCCCTAGACTCCATTCCCTCATAAATATTTCCTAAACCCTACTCACTCACTAAATCCTATTCACACCCTTATTCACTATCACCCATTCATCTATAAAAATATTTTCATACTCATCTTACATTCATTCACCATACTTCATTCATCACAAGGGAAACAACTATACAATTATGGAGAGGGATAGTGAGTATGAAATGGAGGAAGATACTCATAGTGACAGTTCTAGGTAAAGAAATTTGCAGTAGAAGAAGCCTCACAAAGGGGGAAAGATAATCAGGGAGGAGCCCATTAGTTTGAGGGAATTGCTTGATTTTCCATTTCCCATCTCATGTTTCAAACTTCAATCATGTTTTGGTTTCTGTGAAATGGTGGAGAGGGTTAAGTTTCATCATGAATTAGCAAGGTTGTTTGTGACACATATGGACAACAATAATGTAAACCTTGCTGGAGTTACATTCACTTGGCACCTGCTGTTATTTTAGAGGCTACAAGCATTCCAAATGTAGGTGAAAAATGGAACAAAGGATAGAATATTGACAGGGAGTACTATGAACCTCACATCAAGGCTAAATACCATGGAAAATTGAAGAGAGTGTTCCCCTTCAAATTCTTGGAGGACATGTTTGCTCCACCTATGAAGATCATCATCAAATACTTTACTTGTGAAGGTAGTTTTTCTTGGTTGTATGCATACCACATTATATTTTTGATGCATTTTACTAGAGTGAGGATGATGAATATTCCTTACTTCATGTTTCGAAATATCGAGAAGATGGCAATTTATGTCAAGAACAAGCCATATCTCCAACATTTAAATAGCATCCTTCATTATTCTTTCATTAAAATCATTGTTCTTCACTAGCTGAACCTTATCAACATGCCATGGGAAACTTTCATTTCTCATTAGATGTTCAAAGGCCCACAAAACTTTTCATCAATGCATCAGGAGGAAGGTGGACCTTCAGGACATGAACAAGTCAAAGAAACTGAAACTGTTGGAGTGCCAGAGTTTGTGACCTATGAGAGAGGCACTAGGAAACTTTTTGCAACTTCCAGGTGATTATTATCTCCACAAGGTGTGGAAGGGGTCTCCCCTTCATCTTCAAGCCACAGGAAAACACTATGTCCACAAGGAGTGGAAGGGGCTTTGCCTTCTTCTTCAGCTAAACAGGTACAAGTTGGGTAGCAACATAGGGGAAAGGATAAAGGTGAGGGAAAAATGGATGAGAAAGATTCTAGTGATGGGCGAGAGAGAGATTTTGACCTTGTTGATCATGGGGAGGCACAAGTAGTGGATGTCATTGACTTGGATGCTCAAGATCCAAGGACTATCAAAGACATGATCATTAAGGAACAAGAGGGTGAGATACAAGACTTTTCAGTCAATTTAGAGAGGGATAAATGGGTCATCAATTATCTTGAGCAAGAAAACAAGCAATTGACTGACAAGCAGGTCCTCATGGAGTTGCAAATGATCAAGGAGAACTGGCAGAAGGCAAAGAAGGCAAAGGTCAAGATGACCTCAATTGAGCAAGAGATTGAGAATTAATGGGAAACTTGGATTGAAAGGGTCAACATACATCTTGAAAAGCTACTTGAGAAGGCCAATAAAGAAAAGCAGATGCTTCATCACATGGCCTATCACTATATGGCCCAGAACGAAATATGCAATATAAGGATGAGGAAGCTTAAGGCAAGGTTAAGGAAGGCCTTGAGAAGAAAAAGGGAGAAAGGCAAGTTGGAAATCCTAGTTGATGCCTCATTAGCTCATCAAAGAAGTGGATGAGGGTGCCTTGTGCCAATTTTGGGGAGAATTTTGGTAAGATTTTGCAATTTTCAGAATTTAAATTTTGCAACTTTTGACTGGGACACTTTTTGGAGAAATGGCTTGCATATTTAGAATCAACATGATGAGAACATCAATCCCTAAAAGTTTCAGCAAATTTGGAGCAAATCTTGGTCACCTAAAGGTCAAAAAACCATCAAAAAATGACCTTTCTGCCTCTTTTTGGACACACAAAAAGCAGCCTTGGGGGATTCTACTTTTGAGGGGCTAAGTGACCCCCAAATGAAAGATCTCAAGATGTTCCTGAAACAAAACAGGAAGACCTTTCCAACGAGGTATCTTGGACTCAATTTGGTCAAGGGGAAGGCCTCCAAAACTGGGTCTGAACTAGCACTACGTATAGGAATAGTGGCGCTGCGCATAGGATAAATTTTTCCAGTTTTGCTCAAAAATCCAGTTTTCGCCTAGTTATTTCACAAATTGACTTTTTCTCTCTTCATGATTGAATTTATGATTGTAAATTATTCCATTCTATGTAAATGTAATTGCAAAAGGACCTTCGAGGGTAGATTCATCATTTTGAGGTGGTTGAGGGGTAAATGAATCAGTTTCCATGGTTATAGAGGCAAGTTGTTCCACTGCCTATATTCATGTTCCTAGTTTAGAAATGGTTGAAACCACCCCTCTTCTCATGGATTCAACCCCTAATGGCTAGCATAGGTCGTTTTATGTCTATATTATGTATTTTTTCAATCATTAGTAAAGGTTGGACCCTTATGGATGTTTTGAGCTACATTGTAAATCTCTACAATAGTTTGGCAAGGAAATAAACTAGGATTTGCTGCTATTTTTGTGGGATTCTTCTGGTAATGTGTTTTATCGTTGTTTCTCCTTATGTTATTAGTTTTTCTCATGTGTTATGTGTTCCAAAATCTAATTCATTCTTTTAAACTAAATGAAATCAAGATAGATAGGTAGAACACATTGGTGACAATGCTTTGCCTTGGGAATAGATTTAGTTTTTGATGTTTTGAGCTATTTGAAGAGGAATCATGAGCTTTACATGACTTCCTCAGCTCCTCACCAATCTTAGACCTACCATCTCACTCAATTCCAAGTGTGAAAACACTTTCCTACCTCGTCCCACAGAACACCTTGCAATTCTAACTTGATTTCCCGAACCCAAAGCTGCCTACTCCATTTGATCCAGCAACAAAACCTACAAAATCAACCAAAAACCCTAGAACTACTATACCTAGCCTAAAATCTGTATTTTATTTAGTCATCTCAACCAATATTGATAAGGAGAGAGCCCTCTCCCAACTTAGTAGGGCTAGCTACTAGGTTAAGCTTGGTTTGTGGTTATCCTAGGATTGCCTCCCTTCAACCTGAGGTCAATCTAGGCTCTAACAGGTTCCTTCAACCAAAAATATGGTTGGAATCCATTGTATATTTCTATCCCCCAGATTTAAGTATCTAGGGGCACTCCCAATATGCATATACTGATCAGGGACATAACAGTTCCCCCTCCATTTTCAGGCATGCATGGTCAATCACTGATTGACATGAGCACTCCTTATGTCAATCAAGGACATATGGTTAGTTCTGTGTTGGGTGAGAATCCTCAAGGATGGCCCAACTAATCCATGGGGGTACCCTTCTCACAACCTCAAATGAGTCAAGGGGGCACCACTTATGCTGGGGGCAATGCTATACGCCAACATAACAATCCCCATGGAAATCCACATTACAATGCCATACCCCAAGGAAACTACTATACCACACAACCTCTGTATAATATTGGGACTCAAATGATGGGAGGACCGCAAGGATCCTAAAGTCATATGTCATTGCCATGGTCTACGTCGGGGGCATCACACACTCTACCTTTCTTGGTAACGTTGGATATCCCCAACTTGTACAAACTTACAAATGACCCCATCTATCATAACATACTATGGCCACCAATCCCGCATAAAATACCGACAGACATCCCTAAGTTCAAAGGGAAACAAGGGGAAGATTTGGGTACCCATATCACCACCTATTATCTTTGGTGTGCTTCTAACTCCATGGTGGATGATAGTATCCAATTACGTCTTTTTCCTCGCACCCTTACTGGCAACGCAACTAAGTGCTACATCGAGTTACCACGCATGTCAGTAAATACCTTTGATTCTCTAGCGATGGAATTCTTGAAGTACTTCTAGCTACACATCTGCTATGAGCCTGGGATGGAACTCCTCACTTCATTACATCAGGATACTACCACCCACATCTCTGATCATATACATGAATGGAGACATAGGCGTAGGTTAGTCAGAGCTGTACTCCTAGACTATCTCTTAGTGGACTAGTTCTGCAAGTCCATACTCCCCAAAATCGCTAAGGATGTTGCCTTAGGTATTGTGGTCACAGAAGACCAATCCATACTTCATTCCCAGCACTTAGATATGATATATTCATAGTTTGGCACTCTTTATGATGTATCCCCAATTCCCCTCGCAACTCCAATGCTTCTGCTACTCAACACCCTAGAGTGCACGTCGATGGGATTATCAGCGCAACCTTTAGGGCTGTTGTGAAACAACTCAAAAGTCACATTGCCCAGATGTCACTGGACCCCTCTACCAAATCGGTACTCTTCCTACCACAGCAATAAACTTTGTGTAGTCTACGCAAAAACCCAGTCGTAAGAAGAAGAAGAATCAGAAAAAGAATGCTCCTTCTGAGGAGTAGTCAACAAAGCATAAAAACCCAGAGTAGAAGGAAGTTTCACCTCTTGATGATGGAAAGGATAAACCCACCAAATTCGCTTGCAAAATCTGTGTTGAAGAATGCATGACCTATCGCTGCTCGTGTCTTCAAGAATGCACAGATTTCATTACTAAAAAGGATACTGGTAGGACCCCTGCTATCCTTAATAATCCTTTCCCCACTCAGCAGTAGCAAGACCTCATTGCAAACCAAACCCAACCCCCACAAGGGGGCAATGGTGGTTTGCAACATCCTCCAGCTGGTGAAGGACCTTCTACTATTTACACCTTTGAAATGATAGATCTACAAACAAGAGCCAAATCCTATGGAGCTCCTATTGCTCATGCAGAGGAACCTTCCTCAAGTCAAAACCCACCACCACCTAACAATTTTCATATCAAAAGGCCAATTTTTGACCTTGTAATTCACCCCCCTAAAGGGGCACTTCGACGCACAACACACAGTACATTTGCATGTGTTGCCCAAAACTACAGCATTGTAGAAGACTTGGCACAAGCATCATTAGCCATGTCAGCACTCAAATTATTACAAACATGTCTAGCACAAAGGAAAGTATTTCTTTTGGCCATTGGTGGTATTGACCCACAGGATCCCATGCTTGCAATTTTTGACATGGAAAAGTGTAAACCTCCCCTTTCCCACCAGCTTGCATTTTAAGTGGAAATATTTTCGAAAGGTAAAGGTATACATAGAACTATGATTGACAAACGTGCTTCTACCTACGTCATGTCAGCTTTATGTTGGCTTGCTATGGGTTCTCCACCCTATCCCCACCACTAAATTCCATTAAAGCTTTTGATGGCCACACTTACATCCCAAAAGTTTACCTAGCTAGCTACCCCATCACCTTGTATGGGAAAACAATAACGGTGGACATAGAAATCGTAGATAAAAATCTTAACTATAACCTCTTGCTGGGTTGCAGTCGGACATACGCCATGATGGTCATTCTGTCTATTGTTTTTCACATCATCCTATTTTCATTGGATGGAAAGGTAGTCATAGTGGCCCAACTATCCTTTTGCATCCCTGATTATTCCCCGTTACCAAGTTTCTGTACCCCTAATAGATGGTGTACCTGACTCTTACGTCAGTATTGGTACCGGTCTCCTGAAGGCTTCTTCCCTGATGGGATTTTTCCCTCTTTAGTTGCCCAAGGTTTCTCTGATGGTCAATATGCTTTCATCCAATACTCATGAACAGATTGATCCATGGATTCTACCGACTCCTTTAGACATTGACACTTACGCATAACAAATGTTGTTGTCACCAGTTGAATTGGCCTACCAAGCCATTCAATCTACATATGAATCTCATGTCACTTTGGTCACGGCTAACAGTACCACTAACCCTCCCATAATTGCTCCTTCTTTGGATCCACTCAATCAATTCCTACCTATGGACGAAGCTATTAGCAAAATCATGAGTTTAGAAGAGCGACATTGGGAGGAACCGCACCATCGCATTTCAATATCTGATTCGTACATGATGCCTCTTCAAATCCTGTCACCTGCCATACAAGAAATTGTTTCCTCACCCTATACGACTATCCAAACTTTGGAGGCAGAAGGAAACATATGAAATATTTCAAAGACATTGCTCATCGATATTTCTGTCAAGACACGCATCGTGGAAAACATCTAAATTGGAGAAAACTACAATCCTAAGGAAATTGCAAGCTTCACCTACCTTTTTAAGGAATTTCGTGATGTATTCACCCGTTCTTATAAGGAAATGCCCGAGATAGATCCGTCTATTGTCGAGCATGAGATCAAGCTTTACAACAATGCTAAACATGTCTATTAAAGGCTTCGACTAGTCCATCCCCACAAAACAGCATCCATCAAAAGCAAATTAGAAAAGTTGTTACATGTTGGTTTCATCTATCCTGTTCCTTTAATGAATGGGTTTCCAATCTGGTTCCTACTGATAAAAAAACAAGGAACCATCTGTGTATGTGTCAACTATCGAGACTTGAATGTTGCGTGTCCCAAGGATAATTATCCGACACCGTTCATCGATCAGATCATCGACGACTCTGCTAGTTGTGAATTATTTTCATTCATGGATGGATTCTCAAGTTACAACTAGATTGCTTTAAAACCAAAAGACCAGCACAAAACCACCTTCATTTGCCCATGCGGCATCCTTTCCTATAGAAAAATCTTGTTCAGTTTAAAGAATGTTGGAGAAAATGTTTGAAGAGCCATGGACTACGCATTTCACTATATCAGGCATATCATTTAAGCTTACTTGGATGACCTTCCAACCCATTCTAGGCAACGAACACAACACGTAAACCATTTATGAGCCATCTTTCTTAGGTATCGGTTTTATAACATACGTCTAAATTGACATAAATGTGTTTTCTTTGTCAAGTCTGGACACTTACTTGGATTCATTGTCTCCAAGTATGGGATTAGGGTTGATCCCGATAAGGTAGAGGTAATCACTCAATTTCTAGAACCACAATTTGTTCTGCAGCTCCAACGTTTGCAAGGGAAAGCAAACTTTTTACAGCAGTTCATCGTAAACTATAATGTGTTGACAAAAGGCTTCATGTGCCTACTTAAGAAGGCAGTACCGTGTATGTGGGTGATCCAAATTTAAACAGGAATGCAACAAATTATAGAGATAACCATAAACACAGAGATCCAACTGAAATAATTCTTCATTTCATTAATGTAAAATACTGAAATACACTTACAAACAGTAATGGAAATAAGCCTGCTAGGGCAATGGTAGCTTATCTCTAAGAAGAGATGTGGAAGCTACATGCCTCTGAACTGTGTTACAATGAGGCTCAAAGGCCTTTCTATTGTTGAGAAACAAGGGAAAACCCTAAACATCCAAAAACCTAACTCTAGAAGATGAAATGCCAAACTGTGGGCCCCATTTGGGTAAATTGGTACATCAACTTCCTGGGGTCATAACTTTGGCATATGATCTTTGTTTGACGCACACAATATCTCGTTAGAGAGATCTATATGAGAACTACAACTTTGGGAAGAGAAATATTGATCCATAGATCCATGGACCCATGTAGCTCCCAATTTTCCCAAAAAAAAGTCGTTTAGGGCCTCAAAACGGCTCTGGAAGTTCAAGACCCAAAGAACTACTAAAAATAGTAAGTTGTGATACAATTAAGGAAACTGGAAAAGTTGAGAGAAAAAATGGTGGGAATCCAAGTGGACTTGGTAGGTGGCCACCAATATCCATGTGGATCATTCCTCCCCACTTAGGAAGCAATGGTCCCCATTGCGTTGAGTTCCTCCATGAGATGAGGAAACTTCTACTAAACTTGGTCCCTGGTGAGCCATTTGCGCTGGTGAAGGAGTTGGCCTACTTTGGAAACTCGATACAGTTTGATATTTTGCTGGAGAGTGTGCTTGATCTGATCAATTGCAGCTTGTTCCATGCAATATAGATATAATTATGTGGGTGTGAGCTGGTCTGCAATATCAGATGTGTCTAGTAATGGTGGAAAGTAGGGCCGAAGGTGGTCCACATTGAACATTGGGTGTAGGCCAAGGAATGGGGGAATGTTGAGCTCAAATGCATTATTTCCCACAGCCTTGGTAATGGTGTAAAACCATATCGGAGTAGTCTCAGTTTCTGATAGGCTCCGGTAAGGTGTTCATTTTGCAAATGCAACCAAACTTTGTTGCCCATTTGAAACTTGTGTGGCACCCGATGTTGATCATGTCGCTGCTTATACTTGGCATTTGATTTCTCTAGAATGTCATGGACCTGCTAGCAAATATGTTGGATGTGCTCAATGAAGCAGGTTGCCTTATCTATTTCAGACTGGACATGAACCAAATCTATGTGAGTAGCTGCAAATGGCATGGCCACATCAATGGGACATAGTGGCTGGAATCCCAAGCCCACCTAAAAAGGGTTGTGTCCAGTCGAGCTATGCAGAGCTCAGTTGTACCTGTGTTGAACATAGGCGAGGCTCTCATCCCATGTGCGTGGATGCTTTGAGTTGTACATGTGAAGAATGTGTACAATCATCCTGTTGAACACCTCCGTCTGGCCATCAGTTTGAGGATGGAAGGCTATGGACTTAGTGATTTTGGTGTCTAGCATCGACCAATGACTAAACCAAAATGTACTGGGGAATTTACTATCCCGACCTAAAATGATAGACTATGGGATCCCAAAGTGCATGCACACTCATTCAAAGAAGAGTTTAGCAGTGGCTTCTGCTGTGATATTCTTCCTACATGCCACCATAATGGCCATCTTCGAGAATTTGTCGACAACTACAAAAACACAGTGGCTTCCATGCTTAGTGGAAGGAAGGCCTGACATGTAATCCATGGAGATGGATTCCCAAGGTCTACTAGGGGTAGGCATCAGGGTATAGAGGCCTTGCTTCTTAATGGTCAGTTTGGAAATGGCACAAAAAGTGCATGATCTGTTGTACTTCTTGACATCCTGTCGAAGATTTGGCCAATATAATACTTTTGTAGTGCTGCCACTATTTTCTCAACCCTGAAATGCCCAACAGTCTGATTGTAGTGTGCTTCCCAAATCATCTTGGCACCCTCGCTTGGAGGAACACAAAGGTGACCCAGGTGGCATAACAGGGCATCCTAGAGGTGAAAATCTGGAAAATGCTGACCCTCCAAGAGTGTCTGGTATGTGTCGCCAAATTCTTGGTCACTTTTGTAGAGAAGTGGCCAATCAGAAGTCTCGCGCCCACAAGAGTTGAGCACTGTGGTTAATGCCATGATCGGTGGTCGACTGAGGCAATCTGCAACATTATTGGTGTTGCCCTTCTTATAATTGATATTCAAATGGAATTGTTGCAGGTATGTAGACCACTTCTGATGGTGATGATTCTATTGTTTCCCTTGGCTTTGTATAAACTACAGGGGTCGGTGGCCTATGTGGATGACCGTTTCCTTCCTCAAAATGTAATGCTTCCATTTTCGGTAGGATTGCACAATGGAATACATCTATTTGTCATAAGTGAGATACTTCCGAATTGTGTCTAAAAGTGTCTCACTATGATATGCCATTGGATGCCCATGTTGAGTAAGGACTGCCCCAATAGCATAGTCAAAGGCATTTGTCTTGACCTCAAATGGTTGTT
>APFE031490473.1:72531-91385 GCA_000404065.3 Pinus taeda
TGACTGCTTGGCCCGACACTCACTTGTGTTGTGAGTGCAGCTCTTATGGAACTCACACCATTTTCCCGTGTCCTTTTTTAGCTTCACGACACTATTCTTTTATTGTAGCTTTGGCGGGTTGTCTTGGGCTGCTCCTCCTTGGATTTGTCCTTTGTTCTGCGATTTTGGGCCACCTTTCCCTTGCTTTGGATTTGCAGATCCAAAGCCTCGCTTCTTTTGTTTAAACTTCTGCTCGACCTTGACGGCATATCTGTATGATGTGCCAAGCGAGGATATGTTTAGGAATTCTATTTCTTCCTAGATGTACTTGT
The DNA here is from genome assembly GCA_000404065.3 of Pinus taeda. Classification (NCBI taxonomy): domain Eukaryota; kingdom Viridiplantae; phylum Streptophyta; class Pinopsida; order Pinales; family Pinaceae; genus Pinus; species Pinus taeda. Next base: position 72,843 of record APFE031490473.1, read on the forward strand.
GCAGGTAGCCACAGTATTTGAGTATTAAATGCTGCTCTGAAACCTTGATACCCAACTTTGTGTGAAGGGTATGGAAAAGATTGGTGAACTCCGGCATGTCTTGGTCCCTTCCCTGCGATAGTGTGGTCCACTTTATGTATAGATCCTTATAGCTTCCAATAGGGTATTATTGCTCCTTGATGGCATACCGGAATGAATTCCAAGTGGGTGCAGCGGAAAATAGTGAGCCTATACTTTCATCCTTCTTCTCACAGTAGGTTTCCCACTAGTCCTTGATGTGGGGGACTGCTTTAAGAAGAGTGAAAATAATCTTTTCCTGACTCGAAAATTCATGAACAGAAAAATAACCCTCTAGCAGATTTAACCATTTATCTACGACATCTGTGCCTATCTGACCCTCGAATATGGGGATTTCAAAATTAACTTGTACCTTAAAGGGCATGGCATTTCTAGAGTAGCTGGTGGAAGTGATGCGTTGCCTTTGGGTAGCTGCTAAAGGATCTGGGCAAAGTTGTCCATCATCGCATTCCTTTGTCGCTCAAGGGCTTCTTCGAGGAAGATTTTGATAGGATATCCTGCCCCCTTGTATTTCTTCTCATCTGCCATGGGAGGCCATTGAGATTTGCGAGGCTGGTCTTGTAAAGGTTCGACCAGTTCAAGCCCTAACTCCTTATATCCCAACCTCATTGGGGACATGCAAAGAAAAATAGAGAAAAAGCAGACCACTCTGATACCACTAATCTAGATTTAAACAAGAACGCAACAAATTATAGAGATAACCATAAACACAGAGATGCAGTGGAAATAATACTTCATTTCATTAATGTAAAACACTGAAATACACTTACAAATAGTAATGGAAATAAGGCAACTAGGGCGATGGTAGCTTATCTCTGAGAAGAGATGTGGTGGCGACATGCCTCTGAACTGTGTTACAATGAGGCTCTAAGGCCTTTTTATTGTTGAGAAACAATGGAAAAACCTATACATCCAAAAACCTAACCCTAGAAGATGAAATGCCAAACTATGGGCCCTGTTTGGGTAAATTGGTACATCAACTTCCCGGGGTCGTAATTTTGTCATATGATCTCCCTTTGACACGCACAATATCTCGTTAGAAAGATCTATCAGAGAACTACAACTTTCTGAAGAGAAACATCAGTCCATGGACCCATGTTGCTCCCAGTTTTCCAAAAAGCATCATTTAGGGCCTCAAAACAGCTTCGGAAGTTCAGGACCCGAAAACTGCTAAAAATAGTAAGTTGTGATACAATTAAGGAAACTGGAAAAGCTGAGAGAAGCAATGGTGGGGGTCCAAGTGGACTTGGTAGGTGGCCACCAATATCCACCTGGATCAATGGGATGATCAAGCTCAAAGATAATATGATGCCTTGAAAAATGTGTTTATATCAGCCTCGCTCCTTATCACTCCCAACTATGGCCGTGACTTTCTTCTATACCTAGTAGCCTTGTCATCCTCTCTCAAAATGGTCTTGGTTCAAAATCATGATGACTGGAGTGAACATGTGATTGATTATCTATCAAAAGGCCTGGCTGGGCCCAAACTCAGATATTCACATGTGGAAAAATTTTCATTGGCAGTCATCTTTGCTGTCAACCAATTCCAACACTACATACTTCTACGATAGACTACTGTCATCTCCTTGGAGAATCCCATGAGACACATTTTGTCTCATCAAGTAATTGGAGGAAAATATTCAAAATGGATCATGATCCTCCCACAATTTGATTTGGTTTTCACTGCTGCCAAGGCGAAGAACTCCTTAGTCTTCACTGAACTTTTGTCAGATCTTCCCATTGTCGATCCTAATGAGATAGCCCACAATCCTCTTCTGGAGGAAGCTATCTGTCTTATCGACACCACTCACCCTTGGTACAGTGACAATCTTGCCCACCTCCAAGCACAACGGTTTTGCCCTTAACCATTGACAGGTGACCGTTGTCACATCCGCCAAAAGCACGACACTATCTAGTGATTAATGATATGCTATATCGTCGTGGTACAGATATAGTTCTTCGATGTTGACTCACTCATGAAAAGGCGGAACATGTTTTAAATGACTGCCATTCTGGGACATGTGGTGGTCATATTTCTAGCATATCTACTACACATAAAATCTTGTGTGTAGGTTGTCAAGGCCATCCGGAAATGCCATCCTTGTCAGGTATTCACAAATAAAATGCGTGCTTCTCCAGCCCTACTACACTAGGTTATCTCCATTGGCCCCTTTTCCAAATGGAGGATAGAATTCGTAACTTGCAATCCCATTTCCTCTACTGGACACAACTATGTCATTGTAGCTGTGGACTATTTCATGAAATGGTATGAAACCCTTCCCACCTACTGGGTTGATGGGGAAACCATGATGCTATTCCTTTTCAATCAAGTTATTTGTCTCTTTGGTGTACCCCGCACGATCGTTACAGACCATGGTTCTCATATCCAGAACCACATGATGTCTGACTTAACATCACTGCTAGCTTTTTGTCAAGACCAATCATCCTCCTACTACGCCAAAGCTAATGGTCAAGTAGAGGTCACCAATGGCGTCTTAAAGACCATGATCCATAGGTTGATAGGAAATCATAAAACCAACTGACATCAAATGTTATATTCGGCGCTATGGGCATTTCGAACTTCAATAAAAATGATCATGAGCTTTACACCATTTCAACTTGCTTACGGCCTAGAAGCAGTTTTACCAATAAAGTGTCAGATCCCTTCCCTACTAATAGTTGTTGAACTCCTACCTGGCACTACTATCAAAGAAGAGTGCATGATATACCTGAATCAGTTGGATGCAACCTGCCTAGATGTCAAATTGGTACTCGAGGCCCACAAGCGCTGGGTAAAAACCCAATATGACAAAAAGTTCAAGCCTTGGTCTTACCAAAAGGGAGATCTTGTTTTGCTCTATGGTAAAAAACATGACCTCTTGGGGGTAAGAATGCTTCAACCCTTATGGCTAGGTCCCTATGTCGTGAAGAAATCCCTCTCAAAAGCGGCATATGAACTTCAGGACTAGGAAGGAGTCCTACTCGTTGAGCCTAGATAGGCTCTATCTGAAAACGTATTATGCCTAGTATTTCATTGGGCATGTGCTTTGTAATTTTATGTATCTATAAGTTTTTCTTCATTTTTTTTGTGTGATTGGATTGTTTTGGTATTTCTTGGAGTATGCTTATGAGAGAATGAACTTCACCGGTGACCCCAGTTGGTCTCGGGTAGAAGCATCAAGTCAGGGTCACCGACGAAGTCCATGCTCTCATAAGAATAGTCATCTATCATCATAGTCTGGCCACGAAGCCATTGGAAGAAATATTCCTCGGAGAAATGTCGGATCAGACCTCCTCCTGTGCGAGGATCAAGTGATGACCATTTCTCCTGTCTCAGCTCCCTCGAATAAAAGGGACCTAAGCTCAACCTTGGCTGCATAACAGGTACCGTCTCAAGAATGAATGAGACTATGAGAGTACCATACCCAAAACTTTGTTGGGTTTTAGTCTTGCAAGCGGTTAACTCTACCTTCAACTGAAGAAGCACTGCTTCACACCAGTTGAACATCTGTGGTTGGAAAAAATCAAGTGCAAGAAACAATTGGGCCTTTGTCAAAATGTGGGGACTCTTTGACCATGCCAACCACACAATCAACCATAAAATGGCCCTCATAGACTTGGAACTTATCCTCTCTATGGGGACCCTGTCATTGACAAGTCCACTCTCAGGGATGCAGTAGGATTGCACTAGCTCTAGGGTAGATCATGGATCAGGCCTACCCTGAGTGAGGTTTTCCTATGCCACACGACATGATAAACTAGTTAAAAAGTACATGTCATCATGGTCAATAGCCAGCTCATGATCTACAATCCTGAACACTTACTTGTGTTCATCCCAGCGCTGGATAATCAATCTCAATAAATCCTCCTTTTCTTTCATCAGCTCCAACTTTGCATTCTTCAATAAACTACAATGGTGCAAAGAAAGTATGCATGCTAGATTTTTTTGCATCAGTAATTCCTGGCCATCATGGGCCCGTTCTCCCCATAGGCTAGTCATTATGGCCTGAAACCTATGAAAAATAACCCAAAAATCAGTCAAAATGAGGCAATACAACTTCAGGAATCACTGCATGAGGTTTTAGACTATGCCCTTAATCTCTAACACTCCCCCAAGTGGTACAGAGGGAGGATTAAGGCCCTCCAGCAAGTCATATAGGGAATTTAATGCTCCCTATAGGCAAGCTAGAGGGCGTTAGTGTGCAAATACTACTTTAGAGCACCTCATATCTGCAAGAATCCACCACATAAACTAATAAGAAAGGTTAAGTACTGCATAGAGAAAGGTTTTGGCCTCTACCTATGACTGACGGAACGTCGAATGGTTTCCCGAATCTCCTGCAATGGTCCACGGGAAATATGCTCCTCTTTCGCTCCAAAATGCTCTCACAATTCTCAAATAGTGAAAATGGTGAATGTGAAAGCTCAAAGAACTTCCTTATATTTATTTCTGGAGACATGATTTTTTGAAATCATTAAAGAGGAAGTAGTCCATTCCCCATGATTTTTTATCATGCATAAACCATATGGATAGGAATTGTTGCTTTTTTATACTTTTTTCCACTTTTGATGAAAGTACCCTCAGGAATGAAAAGTAGTAAAGCACTACATGCAACTCTCAAATGCGCGCTTTATTTTATGGGATGTTTTCTTGCTCTCAAAAAAATGAAAAATCCCCAAGTTTGTCATTGTTGGACTTGTTAAACACATACGATGACAGTCCAAGCAAATCTTTTTCTCTCTTTTTCTATCTCATTAAACAGAAAAAGATCATTAGAGAATTCTTTTTAGGTGCTTTTTTCGCGCTCATTAAATTGAAAAAATTCCAATTTTTTTCTTTAGGCTCGTTAAACATTTATAAATATGACCTAAGCATTCTTTAGGTACTTTTCTCGCTTTTTAAACTAAACAATCTTGAGTTTTTGTCATCAAGCTCGTTAAAAATCTTCAGCGACAACTAGAGAACTTGCTTTTTTAGGACCATTTTTTTCTCTTAAAAAATCGAAAAATCCCCATGTTTTTCCCTTTCTTTGGGCTCATTAAATCTATGCAGAAGGAATGAGTAGTTCTTTTACCTCTTTTTCTTCACTTAATAAATTGAAAAAGACACCTTGAGTTTTCTACATTTGACTTGTTAAAATTTCATGAAGGTATTGAGTTTGTCATCACGTGACTCATTAAAAATTCATGACGAAAAATGAGTTTAGTTCGTCTCTCGTACTCATAAAAAAATGAGGTCAACATCTATTGAACATAGGTTTCTCTTTATCTAGATTCAATAGATTAACTCGCAGAAAATAACCGATCTGGGTATACTATTAACCTGGTTAACAACTATGACAAAGGGACCACCCTGGAGTAATTCTTTACGACCTTTTCAGACTCTCTAAATATGAAAATACCACTGAGTTGTCTCGTCTAAACTCATTAAATTAAACAGAGGAGGTATAGAGTCACTCCTTTTATGATCCTTTTCAGACTCTCAAAACATGAAAAGGTCGACAAGTTTGCCTGTCTAGACTCATTAAAATAATCATATAAGGCATAGTGTCACTCTTTTTGCAGTCCTTTTCAGACTCTTAAAATATGAAAATATCAACAAGTTTACCCATCTAGACTGACTAAACTAATCAAACGGGGAAAGTGGACTATATAACTATATTTCACTATTATAAAGCATGGTTTGGCAGTAGTCGTTCCCTTGAACATGGCACTCCCTCACATAAACCTTCCTTGTGATGGCCTCTCAATATGAATCCTACCATCCTGTGAGTTTAGCCTAAATACCCCGATGCTCTTGGATCTCTATATCCTAGTACTCTTTGGTGTTCATGATTCTAGTGATGCATGGTCAAAACCATTGTCGTGCCTTCTATTGTTCAAGGGTTAACCTTTTTTTGCCTCCATCAACCCATCAAGCATATCCTTTCATCATGCCCTCTATTGTTTAGACCCAACTCAAAGATTCATTAGAAAACAAATCATTCTTGTCCTATTTCGTGACGATTGATGTAGGACACATTATTGCCTACCTTTCCATAGGTATCTTCCTATCAACTTCAACACTCTATCTAGGAAGACAACCCAGAAACACATTAAGTTTCTTGGCACTTGTAGGCATCAGTGGCATGTCACCTTGTGTTTGATCATGATTTCTCATTATTGGCTCTTGGTAATGGTCTCCATTATTGACTGGTAATCAGATGATTTCATGCATGTTCAACATCAACACATATATTCACATGTATCGATCTATGTTGTTCGGTGAAGCAGAAATCAAGACCTTGGGTATAGGTTTGCATCACTCAACCTTGCTTCGTCTCCAAAATTGCGTATATTGCTTTTTGGAGACAACTCATTAGAATGATCCTATTATGACACTAGATTTACATTATGCTTATCGATGACCAGCATCGTCATATCTCTTTTATGAGAAAATCATTTTTACATAGCTACTAAGCATGGGAGTGCCTGACTCAGGACATGATTTTAGTTGTTTTATATATATGTGTGTTGTAGCAAGTTTCCTGTACCATTTGAAGCTCCGATCCTCTCCCTCTTTTTGTCGAAGAAGGAAAATTACAGTTAAGTAAAGTATTTCGGCCATCATTGTAGCCTATGATCTCACACTTTAGGGGGCATCTGTTATACAACAAAATGACCCCCTCATCAACTCAAAGGGGAAAGACATGATAGATGAAGCTAGGGAAATTTTTAAGGATAGAGATTTATCTCAATGTTGAGAAACATTGGCAAATCTTCCTAGTACCTAATATGAAATTTGTAAAATGTGTGGTGATATTTTTGTAAAAATATTCAACTTTATAATTTTTATATAGTCTCTATATGAAATTTTGGTGATTTTAAGGTAAAATATTTTTATACTATAAAATTTTGGCTAATCAGTTTTAAAAAAAATGGAGACTAGTGAATCTATTTTTGGGAAAAAGCATGGAAAATTAGCCCAATTGCGAATATTATCCCCTAAAATTTTCCCTGGCTGAAGCAAAGACCAAGATCACAAGCCTTGTTTCCACACTAATGCTAGCTAAACACTAACAACATGCTTTATAAAGCTTCTCTATAAGCCTAAGGGAGCGTTAGTGACCCTACTAACTCTACTTGTTGGTTCAAGGACAATGTTAGTGGATCCTAATGAGCATCTAGAGGCCAAAGGAGTGAATTGAATCATAAATATCTCTATATTCCCTCCTAAATCTACTTAGAAAAGAAAGGAAACATCTCAAGTTTGACCTATTTGTGGGATTTCTAATCCTAATGAAGGAGGAAAATGGGAAAGAGCTCAAAAGCATGGCAACATCGTTGCTTTTACCTTAAGAGACTCACGGAGGAACTTGGCAACCCTAACTTGATTGCTACATAAGAAAAGCTAGGTCTATGGTAATAAAGGTTAGATCATTTGAAAGGATAGCTTACTTGACTGCTGAGTATAGTCTCAAATCTAAGAATAAGAAGTTGGTAAGAAGGGAGAAAGAGAGAGAAGCTGAAGGGGTAAGGGAAGGCTGATGCAATAGACGGTTGTAATCAATATTCCAACATTATTATAGAACTTACGTTGTACTGTCTACTCCGTGTGTTGGTAATATCGTTCATTTATTTGTTTGTCCAATACCTTTTAGCATGAGTAGCTTAGTTATGTGTAGCTAGAATTCTTTTATATATTCATGTATTAATTATCAAAATTGTATGTTGTGATTATTCTTGTCTCTTCTATGTGCAGGACTTGATCTGGAGCTGGCTTAAGGGACTTCCACCTAGCTGCATTGTGCTCTCCAACAAATCTACATGGAGGCTTGAGGTAATGAATCTATTTTGCTTTGATAGTTAGTTAATGATTATGGACATGCATGTAACCTTGTGACGGCTACAGATAATCTTATAGCCTACCAAGGGTCCCAGGAAGACCCTTGAGGGTATCTCCATTCTCCATACATTGTGCATTTTATCCTATAGAATTCCCATACATATAGTATAGTAGATGACATGGCACAATCACCTGCTGTCATGTCGATGCTAGAAGTCCTCTAGTCATCCCCATCTCAAAAGAAATCTCTACTAACTACCTTAGGTGCAATAGATCCTTCTAACGATCGTCTAATTGGTGTCCCTATTGGTACATCAAAACATATCCCGTTGCATTCATCCATTGCTTTCTAGATAGCAGTCCAAGTCCGTAATGCCAACATCTCCTGATGGATTATTGACAAAGGTGCATCCACATGTGTGATGTATGCTACTGTTTGGAAACAACTAAAGTCACCTGAGTTGTCCCCCTCCACCATCACTTTGCATGCTTGGGATAGACACACCTCTTAGCTCCTTGGCATGTACTGCAACTATCCATGTTGACATCGAGGTTATTGGTGCCCATTAGGACTACAAAATTCTCTTAGGTTGTAATTACACATATGCCATGTCATTCATGACATCTGCAGTGTTCCGCAAGATGTGCTTCCCCCATGAATGAAAGATCATTACAATCGATCAGTTGACTTACTACGAGCCAACATTCGTGACATCTCCCAAGTCCATTATTTGGTCTATGTTAGATAAACAATATTCAACTTCTCTCACTGATGTTTCAACTAAATTCTATAAAGATTCCTCACTGTTAGTTTCTTTCCACGGTCCTCCCCCTCCCATATGAGAGCCTAACTCTATGAGTGTTTGCATGTTACAAGCGTCACAGGTTGCTCTCAAGCAGTCTGGTACATCCAACAATAGCCAGATCCTCAACACCCTATTGTTGCCATCCAAGTTGATCCCTTTAGATCCAACCCTAAATACCTCCTCTATTTGTGGGTGCCTCTCCTATGTTTCCACTAGGAACTGTTCCTCTAGGTCTCAACCATCCAGGAGCTATTTTTCTTGAACATTACCATACATGCCAGATACCATTCTTACTTCCCCCTCTGTGACTATTTTATGTCCCTATCATGTCTTCGCTATTCCTTCCTAACATGACTCTAGGGATCCTAGTATGGTACATCGAGCCCCCTGCAAAAATTTCCCCTGGTCAGCTAAGACCTTATCATGCTTTGACCTTAGTTCAACTGGTCCCCATAGCCCTTGTCGCTACTTTAGTTCCATCACAACCTTAACGGGAACCCACTCCTGTTATGAAATAATCCATACAGGGGGGTAAATCTAAGAGGAAAGAACCAAAAGACAAGGCTCCCTAAGATTCTCCAGCCCCTAAGGTCCCAAAGTCGTTACCTTTGTGCGCTTTGTGTAAATTTGTTGGGCACACCACTAATAATTGTCCCGAGCTTCCTCATCTCAAACCGTCGGTTCATGAAATGTTTCCTAAGTCAAATATCCCCAAAGTCCATGTTAACTTACTGGGTCTACCCAAGAAACTCAAACGTTGCACATAAACCACCCGTGTTCCCCGTGTGATCATCATGGTCACTATTCCCATTGTTTCTCTCATCTCAATGAATTTCACGAATGCCTTGAAGCACTTCACGAATATGAGGCCACTCATAGTGGATCATCTACTCCTCTACCCATGGATTTTGGTACCACTGGTCAACCAGAAGATGGGGATTCTAGTCCCACCATCATGATCCCTCCCCCTAATGTCAAGATGACGTACACCACAGGCCATATCTTTTACCTGTTGTCATCCTTGAGTTCTTCACAGGAAAACCTTTATGAGGTTTCTACATGTGCTTCTATCGAACCTCTTTCAACTAAATTCTAGGTCTTAACATTCATAGATCCTCCATCTACCATCTTGTCGTCTACCATTCAAGATGATGCGTATGTGAACCTTATGTTTGAGGTTGATGCACCAGGTAACATCACTAGGTCATGTAGTCAGTATTGTTCCTGTCCGCCCAACTTCTAGTCTGATGAGGACATCATGGAAGCTACATCTACCCCTGATTACCCTTGCACTTAGGTAAGGGGACATGTTTTTTGGAGTCTTCTGAAGGCCACTTTGTTCTGAATTCTCCAAATGCACTCTACCTCAAGAAATGTCGCTCATAGCATATCCTTTTTATTTTCATGTCTTTATTTCTACCATAAGTTGTGTAGATTTCATCATCTCATCCATTGTATTTTTCACCTTTCAGATGGATCCATCATCCACACAATATATTAGTCATGCCAATGGTATGAGTCGCTTCTCTCAGAATCTAGCCTTAGCAGCCTGTGCCAATTTTTAGCCCCTTGCATACATTAGTCCTCTTTAACGGTGTGTGCATTAGATCTTCCACCAATAATTAAGACGAATATGATGCAATGATAAGTTTGTTATTCGATGCCCTCGCTCATCATGTCCTTCATCTTCATGTTCATTTAGATTCCTTGCTACTTGTCATGCAATTGAATGATGTGTATCATGTGCATAACTAAGTCCTATTTAGAAAATATCTACGAGTTAAGTTGTTGGTATGTAAATTTGAAATCATTATGTTCAATCATGTTCCTAGAGCCCAAAATAACTATGTAGATGGCATTTCAAATAACATTCTAGATTGGAATTTATCGCATGTATACCACAAAAGACAACCATAAACAAAAGACATGGAAACCATCATCGTCATATAAAAATGCATAATCATATTATGTATCACATAAAACATATAAGCGATTGGATTACACCACTCTAAATAGATCCAGTATGCCCATAGCATATTTGGGGGAACATGGGCCCCTACATCTCCTTATCATCCTTTGGAGGATCTCATGCCAAGTTGGGTCGAGATGCTTGAATCCCTTTTTGAAGCATGTGAAACACAATGGCGCTCCACAAACTCCTCTTGCTAGGGGGCATCATCCCCACCATTGCATACTAGATCAATCAACTCCATCACATATTTTGCGGGAGGTATCCCATGGTTGGGGGCATGATGTTTTTTCCCCTAGCCATCTTCTCAATTAAGTCTTGGCCTAGATCCCACCAAATCTAGGTATGGTCAATTATCCTCCCATTCCTTAGATAGTTTGTCCTACCACCTCTCCGACGAGCCATATTAACATCACGTATAGTAGAGATTTGATACCATATCTTCAAATATTCTACTCTATGTCCACATAGGCCCCATTTTTTACTTCGTGGGTGAGGATGATTCTAGACCTCCTCTAGTAGTTCATTCTCATTTTCCTCTTCCCTCAATTCTTCACCAAGAACCATCATTCCAAGAAGAACTAAGGCCATCTTTAGACAAGTAAGGCCACTTGCCTAAAAGTTACAGACCCTGATTCTAATGGTTAGTTTTTCCGCTACGATCTCCACAATATTTTAGGCCTTTCCCTCCTCTCAAATTGGAGGGAAAATACCCTTTTATAGGAAAAACCATAGTTTTTGTGTTGCACATTATGAAAAGACCATAACTCAATTTGAAAAACTTTTAGCACCACTGGAGAGCTCTCATTGACTATTGTAATGGATCTTTCTTAGTTTTTGATGATTTGACACTTCACCTGGAAGCCATTTTTCAAAGAAGAGTCACCTCGTCACCTCTCAAAATCAAAATTATTTATATGTGATGCTTGTACTTTTGGGACCACCTTCGCTTGGCACTTGTTGTCTCACATGTCAATTTTGATCATGAGTAACCATCATTTACTAATGCTTTCATGGTACCCACTAGGCCTATTATGTGTGGCAGTGTCATCGAGACACCCTTATTCAAATCATCCATGATGAGTCACCTTTGCATCCATGGAGTTCATTTCACATCCCATTATAGCATGTCACAAATTTCCATCCATACTTTCATACCGTTCATATGTATTTCCAATTTTTGCCTCCATTCATGTTGTCCCAATCCCCTCCAGAGTTGAGTCAGTCGCTTCCAAGTCAACCATGCACTTTATGCTCTTACAAGGGAATTCATTTATTTGTCCCTAATTACCACTTTCCCCATTATCCCTGGTGTCATTCCATTAGTCACATTACTATTTTTCCTCATGCCTTAGTTGAGGATCCTCATTTCCTCACCTATTCCGAGCCCTATTCTGTTGACATTAGATCATTTATTCGAGAAGAACAACCTAGATGGAGGTGTATCTTGGTTCTAGCGTCCATTCTTGTTCAATACCTCAGATCGAGAAAAGGGACTCATTATTTCCATTTGACTTGGTTGTTTCATGTTCATGACCCATACACTTGATGGTCTAGTGATGCAGCAAATTGTACTAGTGATTCCCTAGTGTGTGTGAGATGTTGTTATGGATCTAATATGAAAATATATGAAATGATACCAACATACCCAATAACTGAAAATAATCACAAAAAATAACAAGATCTGAATATAGAAATGCTTCTCTTTATTGATCAAACCCTTAAGGTAGGGCAACATCGTACATTCACTCCTTAAGGAAGGAGAACACTCCACAAGCCATATGCTTATTCATACAATAATCCTTGACATCTCTCAATGGGGAGTCTCTAGCCTCTATATAGGCCTCATACATACAATACCATTTGTCATTACCATGGTTCCCTCAATACCATCTATCTAATACCATGGGCTTATTACATTATTGCTAACTACTTGTGGTCCCTTACATGATACGGGTTAACCACCTTATTTATTACTATGGCCCATCCCATTATTACATTATTACCTTGGGTACCTCACTTTGTACCCCATATTATCCTGCCTAGGTATACTACATTACACCCCCCTTAACATGTTTCATCCCTGAAACATGGGAAGAACACAAATAATAAGATCTATTCAAAAGAGTATTCCAGGGGTACCATGCACATGCATCTAGTCGTCCAAGGGAAAGGTGAACTCTTGATTTAGCTATTGCCTCACTCGCTTGAGATGGAAGTTGATCCTCGTAGCTCTTCTGCCTTGATGTATAGTAAGTGGATCGTTGCCCCTCTCTAAATGCCATGCTGGGGCTGTTGTCCTTGTAGCTAATTTGATGAGATCTTGTTGGTTGTTTTCTTGCTAGGTGATGTGGGTGGTGATATGCTGAAGTTTTAACCAACAATGTATATTTCTTTAATTTACCACCTAATGGAGCCTGATTGTTATCTGGTACATGTTATGGTGCCTGTTGTCGTTTCTTATCTTCCAATATTACTTCAACAACTAAGCCCTCATCTGATGTATCAGTACCTATAACCTTTTCTACTTCAGCCTCTGTCTGTGTTTGATTGTCGACCATCAACAACTGATCATCTGATGTGTAAGTGTCATTAGAGCTTTGTTCTTCTACCTCCATAGTCTATGCTTGGGTCTTAATGGAAATATCCTGCAATGTAATTTTCTTATTTTTATACTAGAGCTTCAGGAATTTCTTTTGCACATTAATATTGATAGTACCCACAAATTCCATCCAAAGATATCCTAAAACAACATCCATGTTATCCATATCTAAAGTATAAAAATCACAATTCAACACATACTTATCCATCGAACCTGTGTGTTTTCAATGTGTTTTGCTGGCACTTGTAATTATTTTGTGAAATTGACATTTATGAGATTTTTCTTGCAACTAGGATTTATAGACACAATGATCTTCTCCTTCTGAATCAATCCATGAACCTACAATAAGGAGATACTAGTAGAAAATAACCATTTACCTTTCTTGGTTTCATTCTTTCCTATACAAATAAAATCTTTGCTAGGTTTTGTGCTTTTCTCCTTTCTAGTATGAGACCATTTGTCCAAAAGTAGTTCTTCTATTACATCAGCGACGTAACTTCAAAAACTCATTGTCAAGTGATTCCCACCTTATAATGACGTCATTTCTCAAATAAGACCCTATTTTGTCCTTCCAACACCCTGGACATTCCAACTTATGATATACTATAAAATTTTCAATAAAAGTCCAATCATCTTTTCCTTTAAAAAAATTACTGTTATAAGCCATGAAGAGGGTTTGTAAAACAAATTGCTTACTTGGCAAAAATTTGAAATGGCCACAATTTCATCAATATTGCTCAAAATCTCTATTATGACCTGTTTTCGGAAATGGAACAACCATTCTCCATCTTCCCATGTAGTAGAAATACCGATCTAGGCTCTAGAATTTCAGATTCGCACTGCAACTGTCCCACCATCACCAAAAAAATTATGAAAAAAGAGTTGATTTTAAATCAGTGATATCTCCCTAATCTAGACTCCGATTTGATTGATTTTTTTTTTGAACATGGGTATTTTTTCACAAAAATCTGAAATTAGATTCCCTATATTTTTCACTAGAACATACAGATCTGCGCCACAATATCATTGCCCCCAAAAGATATTTGCAACACACTGATTTTTGGATCAACGATATCTCCTTCATCTGGACTTCGATTCGGCCAATGTTTTTTTTGAAATTGGGTATTTTTTCACAAACCATCTAGATATGCAATTAGATTCTATAGATTTTGCACTAGAACATATAGATTTTCCTCGCAAACTCGTTTCCCTAAAAAATGTCTGCAACCCAACTGATTTTAAATCAGCAATAACTCCCTCATCCGAACTCTGGTTCAGCCGATTTTTTTTCTTTTTTTGAACTCGCGTATTTTTTCACAGACAATCTAGATATGCAATTATATTTTATAGATTTTGCACCAAAACGTATAGATCTGATCTGTAAACTCAAAACCCCAAAAATTCCTGCAAAAAAAGAAAAAAAGAAAAAAAATATTCTCCACTTTGCCCAAGAAAGTGCTCTAATAGCACTTGTTATGGATCTGATATGAAAATATATGAAATGATACCAATATACCCAATAACTACAAATAATCACCAAAAATAACAAGATCTAAATTAGAAATGCTTTTCTTTATTGATCACACCCTTAAGGTAGGGCAACACCATACATTCACTCCTTAAGGAAGGAAAACACTCCACAAGCCATATGCATGTTCATACAATAATCCTTGACATCTCTCAATGGGGAGTCTCTAGCCTCTATATAGGCCTCATACATACAATAGCATGGGTCATTACCATGGTTACGTCAATACCATCTATCTAATACCATGGGCTTATTACATTATTGCTAACTACTTGTGGTCCCTTACATGATACGGGTTAACCACCTTATTTATTACTATGGCCCATCGCATGATTGCATTATTCCCTTCGATACCTCCCTTTGTACCCCATATTATCCCCCTTAGGTATACTACATTTCGTATACACTTGATGGTCTAGTGATGCAACAAATTGTACTAGTGATTCCCTAGTGTCTGTGAGATGTTCCAAACCTCATGAGGGCATGCCCTTCAAGTAGCCTCCCACATGCCTGGATGCATTCCTATTATTCTACGGCCTCAAATACAGTTCCACAGAATTGATGGGTTTGGTTCCTACCTATTACACAACATTTTGTCACTATCCCTATATTCCCTGTTCCTCGATCTTGGAGGATTTCTATGGTGACCCTCAAATGTTTCCCTTCCATGAAGAAATGTCACTACATATCTCTTCATCTATAGAACATTTCACTCTTTCACCATTTCCCAAGAATCTTCCTTCAAGCTCTATTTTCAAGACTGACACTAGTGCTGAGTTCTTCCCCTGTGCTGATTTTCAGAGTTTAAAACTAGGACTAGTGCCAAAGGGCACAAGTGAGCCATTAACCACCCACACTGACCCTGTTTTGGAAAGTTTTTAAAAATGGAGTCGAAGCTTCTAGCTCTAGAAGCTTCATGAACAAAAGTCTGGTAAATGGTTGAGCAAGATAGAGTCGAGAGATTCTATTTGGGCTGCTTTCCCTTATTAAGATGGAACAAACCAAAGGGGATAAGGCCTCTCCCACCATAGGAGGATCTATTTCCCCTCCATCAAAGCTATATAAAATCCCCATTTCACACCCTCAGCTAGCTAATGAAAGGGCTGAAATAATCTACTAACCTTGAGAGCCATATTGAGAACCTTAGCCTTCTAGTTTGTGTGTGAAGGGAGAATTAGCTTGGTGTGTTTGGTTTGAAGCATAAGGAAACGGGCCTTGAAATTCCATTGTGTTTAGGGTGAATCATGAGATGCTTCTAGTGGTGCTAGAACCTAAACATGCCAAAGGGAACCTACGACCTCAAGGCTTAGGTTGTATTTCACTTTGAGTTTTATTAATACAACTAATGGTTTATTTCCTACATTGAGTGCCATATTACATTTGATGGCTTCAGATTCCTTGAATTTTTAATTCATTGAATGTGATTGTATGTTATCATGTTTGTTGTTGTCTCTTGTGTGTTTGTTTTAGGTATTTGAATGGAAATAATGAAAGGAAGCTAGAGCAAAGAAGAAATATCACTATCAAGTGGATTAGCATTCTAAGAGGGAAGCCCTCTTATTTGATTCTAGTCTAAGGAGGTTTCCATTAGATTGTTCTGTTTGTGGCTAGAAACACTCTTTGACTAGAGGGATCACCTCTATCCATACAATAGGTTTACCTACTCCACAAATTGGAGACTCCATTGGGGAACCATCCCTCTCTTTGGATTGCTTGCATTTCAGGATTTGTGTTGACTTTTTTCATATCACTCTTTCTTTTTGGTTTGCTGTGCTTTACACTATCTCTTGCCTAGAGCCTTGAATTTAGAGTGACAGGTCTAGTTTTGATCTCTGAATTATTTTATTTTTTTCTTGAAATCCTCGATCAACATTGTTTATTCTTTCAAAGTCGCACTTGCTTTCAGTTAGGTCGTCATGCCGATTCCTGTAGATTAAAATTAGGTTTTCTACTTAATCATTGCCACTGTCACTTGTCCTCATAAGTTTTGTTTCTTGGCTTGTTTGCCTGCATTCTCCATGGCTAGAAAGCTTCATTAGCTTGGTTTGTTTGCTTGATTGGTTTGATTTTTCCTTACTTTATTTTTTGAGTATTGGACGGTTCATGTCCCTAGGGAATCTAGGTCATCAGCCATTCAGCTATTTATTTTCTCATCAAGTCAAGTTGTTGGTTAGCCCACCCTATGATGTGTTAAGTCTAGCCCTATCTAAAGTTATTTTTTATTTTTTCTTTGAATCCCTCAATCAACACTCACTTTGGCCAAACAGTCATGCTGATTAGGCTTATCAGTATTAGCTGTAGCCTATCCAGTCATGCTGGTCATGCTGATCTGTGCTAGTTTCAACCCAAAAAATCATGTCGGTCTCTGAGTTAAGAAAAAATCATAGTTTTTTCCTGTTCTAGTGCTAGTGTGTCTTGACCCTCAGAGTCTCTTCTTCTGCCCAAAAGTTACTAGCATGCTTGCTGGCTTTGATTGATTTACTTGACGTTTCTATGATCCTAGGGAATCTAGGTCAATTACTGTTCATTTGTTAATTCACTCATTAATTCAATTTTCTGATTTACTGCTTCGTTTAATCCATATTTTAGTCACAACATCTTCATTGCTTCATTTTCGATTGAATGAGTGAAAGAGTATTGTTTCTTCTCTTATTTCGAGTGTATCTTTTATATTTCCAAGCATAGTTACATTGCTCGGTTTGTCGATTGAAGCATTTGTGTGTTTGGTTTGTGTGATTTAAGGAAGAAGTTTCTTTTAGTTTCATTTATCATGCTTTGAATTTGATTGATTCTTGTTTTTTTCATAATTGTGAAATTTTTTATTAAAGTGCTTCATGTGAAAGATTCACTTTTCATTTTATGAAAAGAAGAACACCATTCTAGTTTACTTAAGTGAAAATATTACATTAGTAGAAGCTAGAATTGCATCATCATAAGCATTGGAAATGAAATGAAATTTATTATGTTGTTAAGGGAAGATTAAGTGCATTTAGAACATGTATTAGTAAAATATTTCATTCTTTCGTCATTGCGTTGATTGTGTGCTCGCTATCCCTCGATTAATATAAACTTTCAAACACAAATATTTCTTTTCTCATATAGTTGGATATAGACGTTTTTAGATGACAGTGGTAGGGCCTAGAAATTGAAACCTAATTCAAGATCCACCGTTAAAATTTATTGAGTTAGCCTAAAGAAGCATTTAAACTTAACACTCACATTTAGTGGTCTAGGCTAGAGACATGTTTCAGCATCTTTAAAACTAGCAGCTGTCATTCGCTTCAGCACTAGAAAACGCTAGTACGGACTTGTGCTCCCCGTATCGTCATTTATATAAAGGGAGACCCCACTAGGTTTGCAATCCTTTATCCATAGGAAGCCAAGTCTACCACCTTGTAAATGTGATACACCGAACATAGCATTCGAGGAGATTACCTGCCCATACTTCTCGGTTCACCGAGTGGTATTATGTAGTTCACGGTCACCCGGTAATCATTTTTCCTAAATTATCCTGAGTAGTCATTTTGGTCATTTTGACTCTTTAAATTTAAAATATCTCGGGTCCCTATAACACTAGTGATTAACCCATTACCATTGTAATTGTACCCCTTATTAATATTGTTGTGCCCCTATTATCCCCATATTGTTATTACTATGCCCCATAGAATCCCTCTATTGTTATTTTTGTTTATATATTTATTGTTAAGGTCGGCCTAGGTTATATTGTGACTCTTA